>CATVIB010000233.1:0-167000 GCA_958336395.1 Ctenicera cuprea
CTGCATTTTTTTGCGTTGACTATTTTTCTTCTGAATGTTTTTTTTTGGGGTTATTTTTCCTGTACTTTCTTTAGTGGATTTGTTCGCTCTGATTATGTTTTCCATAGAATGGATGTCGCACTTCTTCAGTGTAAACTATAAACACATAGTTAATTCGTTTATTGTTGATTTTCATTGCCTACATTTATTTTGTTTTAATAAATATATTACTTATTTGCTTTGTCCATTTTACAATAACTTTCTTTTAACTTTTGTAAAAGTAAAATTTTAGTAAACAGCAACAAGAGATATATCAACTAATTGAAATTTTAATTTGTTTTTCTGAAAGAGATGTATATTGTATTAAATAAAAAGACATACAGTAAAATATGTAAAACCTTAATAATACTCAATTTGTTTAGGTCTCTTCAAACTTCTAAATGGAAATTCCCACCGACATTATATTCCCAAGTGTTGCAAAAATGCCTATTTTATTACAGGGGTAAATGCTGAAACTAACCAACAGCATCAGGTAGTCTGTGCTGTGCTTGCTAATTTCAAACAGATGTTTGAAATAATTTTTTTGTGTTATTATAAAGCTAGTGTTAATTTCTCTATAGGCCTTTACACAAAATTAGGTTCAAAATTAAACAACTGGCGATACACTTTGCCTAGACTTCCCCATACTTTTAACATAATTATCTTTTATTGCTTCCATAAATATTTCATATCATGGAAGCATAGATATAAGATAGTAATCACTAGGCTTAAGATAATTATGTACTAAAAAACTTCAAAATATACATCAAGAACATCCAAAATATGCACTTAAATATACACTAAAAAGTCAACTAACTAGAAAAAAAAACATTAACGTTATATCAATACATATTTATTTTCTATTAAATGCACAAACATTTTTTAAACCCAAAATTATTTATTTAAAATTAATCAAAAAACCCAAAATTACTAATGTAAAAATAATTAAATTATAAAAACAAATCATAATTGCACAACGTGGTGTAATAAATTTTCGAATGTAAATTTGCGACTGTTGTCAGCGAGAATATTTTTGTACTGTGAAAAGACATCACACGACACTATTGGTACAAATTCATAATTTACAATGACAATGATACTTAAATGTCCATTTCTTACATCGAGGGCTGTTTCATTTTGCAACACCCCGCTTCTATTTTTCAGTTGTTGATAGCCCGTAGTTTTTGACAGCACTTCTTTTAATTTATTAATGAAATCCCTTTTCTTAAGTTTACTTAAACCTTTAACCATATCTTCTACTATTTCAATGCTGTCTTGTAAAGATAATCCCTTCGCTTCTAGTAGCCCATCTGTTGTGAAATCATCATAGTCCCTCACAAACTGGTTTAAACTTTAAAATAGCACTTATACACTTTCCTTATTTGGACATTTTGAAGATGTTAACACACTATTGTGTTTCCAATTTCCAAGTATGCTGGTTTTTCGAAGCTTAACAACTAAGAAAGTACCTACGTATTCAAAATAAAGAATAAATGAGTTTAGAAGATTATTTAAAATTTCTGGAAATTCCGAGACTGCTTGACGAAGTGAATCAGTACTTGATAACAAAAAATTATACAAATATACAATTTAAACAGACAAATGCTGCAAATTATGCATTAATGCCCAAAACAATTAAAATATGCATTTATTACCAAAAATGTCTAAAATATGCATTTGCATATTTTGCATATATTGTCTAGCTAATCACAATATTTCGCTTACTAGAAGTGTGGGAAAGTAAAAATGCCAAATCTGAACCAAAAATATTGACGTAATAACTACTGGTTTAGTTAAATCTTATTTAAAAGAATTGTAAGCAATTAAAGTATATGCACTTATCGCCACAAAATAAAATTGGTGAGTGTAGTCTTTTTAGTAGGATAACGTTATAAGACTGAATTGGATGATACACAATTCAAGTAGCTAATCCAAGCATTTTTTGGTAACCAGCAAAGTTAAGATGTTGCATTCCTTAAAAAGTATGAAATAAAATATTCTTCGGATATTCTAAAATCCGGCATAAAATTAAAAAATCCGATATCTGCAGAGAAACAAAATTCGAAATCTGAATTAGTATAGATAATCTGAAATCCGGATCGACATAAGAAATTCTAATTCCAAATTGACATTACAAAAATCCGAAATCCGGATTTCTGTGAGAACTCCGAAATCCGGATTTCTGTGAGAAATCCGAAATCCGGATCTCCATGGGAAATCCGAAATCCGGATCTCCATGAGAAATCCGAAATCCGGATCTCTGTGAGAAATCCGAAATCCGGATCGCTGTACGAAATCCGAAATCCGGATCGCTGTGTAAAATCCGAAATCCGGATTGCTATGCGAAATCCAGATCTAAACCGAAATCCGAAATCCGGATTTTTAGCTTCCACAAAATCCGGATTTTCGCATAAAAAAATCCGGATATCCGAATCCGGTTGCCAGCCCTATTGGAAACCCAGCATTGTTGAGTGCCAAGAAAGTGTAATCAATCTTGTATCTGTAAGTTTTGTTGTCTCATTCTTATTCTTAATTTAGTTTTATAGCAATTTTAACTACGTAAACATTTTAAGAAAATTATAAATGTATATAATTACTTTTTTTACTTTTTACAGGCGTGGGAACATTGAGGAGTTTATATTAAAAAGAAGAAATAAACTAAGCTGCTTAAACTTAACAGTTCAACCATACATAATCGTTGATGGTGGTTCCTTTTCATTTGTTACAGAATCTTACTTAGTAATAGACAATAATATTTATAAAACATGTTCAGTGTTACAGAGTTTAGACTTTGCATTTAAAGCATTTTTAAAGCACAAATTTTAATAATTTGCAACGTTTTTTTCAGGGGCGTGGTTAATTTGGTTTTCTCTTATGATTACAGAGATAATACGCGATTAACATTTTTTTAATGTGTTTTTAATGTTCACATTAAAAAATTGTTGGATAGAAAAATTTTTTTTAACTATAATCTTTTTCACCATTTTAAATTCGATAAAGTTTTGAAAAAACGCGAAACCTTTCATATTAAAAAAAAATGTTGATTACGTGATATCTCTTGACTTATTGAAGGGAAAAATTTAATTACGCCAAAACCTTTGAAATATAAAATCGCTATACTTCAAGGATTATTTCAATAAGATGTTATTTACTGAATTATAGCGATTATTACATATTTTTGAACCACTGTGCATAAATTATCGAGCAACTATAACCAACTTTCTGTGTATGTATTTCTCTCTTTGTTTTCATTTTTATATTAGTTACTACCCTAGTTTTATCATTTTTTTATAATGAAATATGTAATATTTTTTCTTTTTAGATAATTATACCAGTTGAAGCACAAAATGTATTTTTATTTTAAATTTTTAATGTATACATTTTATTCAGTGAAATCTACATGCATATTGATTTATGGTACTTTGTCTTTTCATTCAAATACAATTAGACTGTTGAACTAACAATTTCGTGTTTTTGAGTTAACAAGAAAGAACATTATGACAATATGCAATAATTGTAAATAGAATGTTTCGGAATTGTTTTATTAACGGTTTCAGACTGTTGGATCAAGAGCTTAAAGAATAATATGAATGGTATTGAATACTGGAGTGAAGTTTCCCAGACTGTTAAATTAAACAAAAAAGAACTTTATAATAATGTGTAAAATGGCAAATGCAATGTTTCGGAACTGTTAAAACAACAAATTCAGGCTGTTGGATTAACAGCTTAAAGAATCATACAAATAGCGTTGCATACACAAGTCAAGCCTTTTCGACTGTTAATTCAATCTTCAAAAATAGTCGGGTAGAAGAATTTATAACTGTTGAAACAAAAATACAAAGTTATTAAATGAACGAATAAAAGTTAACATTTTATAGTATTTCACTCAACGCTTATAACACATTGCTCGTATTTAACAAACAGAACAGGTTGATTTAATACTTTATTCTTTGATTCAACCACTTTTTTTTCAGTGTACTAGATATTAATACTTACCGCCACAGTGTAAATTTTATAATTACAACGTTGTACATTTCACCGGATGTTAGATTTCTAACCTCCATTTCATACATCCAAATTCATAGAAAGCGCCACAGTGAAATTATAGCTTTCAGAAAAAAATCAAATTGTAGCCAATATTTCGTTGAATTTTGAAGAAGCGCCATTGTGATCGTTTACAGATTTTCGAAATTAATTTTGTTTCATCGTATACCACCAACAAGGGGCTTTCAAACAAGTAGTAGCTGATGCCAGTCAGACAACTGATTTTTGAGTAAAAGGCGCTCAATTCGAACGTAACCGCCCGGCCTACAGCTAATTAGATGCGTTTCGGACTTCGGACAGAAGTCAATATAAATGGTTTATGAATTTATCAAAAATATGCAAAGAATGTAAAAGATATTTTTTAATTAGATCGTATTTAAGTATCGTATTATTTTTTTTTAATTTTTAAAATCCTTGAAAATTATTGCTGGTCCCTAAAAAAGTACTTCAAATAGTCCATCGAACTGATAAAAGTTTATAACGATTGGCGTTTGCGTTTTTGAATAAAGAATTAATCAATTTCAAATTTTTCAAAAATTCCTAGAAGGCGCCAGGGTAAAATTTGGGAGATTTCTAAAAACAAATGAGTAGTTCACTGCAAGCTCTATCAGTTCAAAAAGTTAAAAAAATCGGGTGGGCGGTGTTTGAAAACTTTTTTTTTTGAAAATTTTCATAATTTTGAAGCTGCGCCATTGTGATCGTTTTCAGATTTTCGAAATTAATTTAACTTTATCGTATACTACTCACGAACGGCTCTCAGATAAGTTGTAGCTGATGCAGATCAGACAATTACTTTTTGAGTAAATCGGCGTTAAAGTTGAAATTTTCAAAAGTTGTAGCGGCCGCCATTAAAGCTACAGAGTTTGGTAAAAAAGTCTTCGATTTGTCTTTTATTGTTTTTCTCTGAGATACCGCAGTTAAATGTTCCAAAATTTAGTTTTGGAAAAGAACGCTACCAAAAAAACATGTCTAACTTCCGATTTTTTGATTTAAAATTTCATCAAAATCGGTCCAGTACTTTCGCCTGTAGAGGCGTCACCCATCCACTCACCCACAGACAGATATTTTTTAAAAATAACTTTTTTGGGTTCCTTTTGCGCCAAAACGTGTATTTCAGTTAAAATCTAGATTTCGAAAATTTTCATGAAATCAGTACTTCCCTATACCGAAGGAATGGGAAAGTAAAAATTGCAAAACATCAGCATCAATAATTCGGGAATCTTTTACAGTTCTAAAATTGAATTTCACTAATTTAACTTGCTACTAAATGAGTTCAAGTACTTATTGTGTACATTGGTTGTATTTTGAGAAATATCACTTGACTACTTAAAACTGTCCAAAGTTTAAAAATGATTCTTTATTTTCTAAAAACAACAATAACAACTTTATCAATGTGTCAATAACTATTACAAGCAAAAATATAAATCGTATTTTGTAATAACTACTTCGCAACAGAGCATCCAACTGGAACCAAATTCCAACTGCAAATCTAAAAAACCTTTATTTGGAAATGAAACCTCTCTCGGGTAGTTTCTAAAAAAAGACCCATTAAATGACTTTGTTTTGTATATTTTAATTTAGACTTTACGTAAGCTAAACAAGTTTGAGCAAAACTAGTAGAAAAACACATTTTTTCAATATCAAGAATACTACAAAATTGAAAAACCTGTTTAGCTATCTATTTAGTAGTTATAAATTGAATCGATGTTTGTTTACGCATTCAAACCAAACCAAACGCGTAAAGTTTTTATTTAAACTCAAAAACCTAACCGATATTTCAAACAGTTTGATGCTCTGCTTGTTAATGATTATTGATTACATAAAATGAATAATTCCTTGAACCGCCATATAGATGGTAACCAACAATCCAACCATAAACGATAAACCTCTTGCAGGTTGAGGAATTACCCAAACTGCGTAAACCACGCTGTGGGTGATTCTGGCTACTGTGAAAATCCTAAACAGCATTGTAGCTGTTGCTACAGCAGGATTGGTAAGGATGTACGCAAAACTTGCTACGAAAAAAACTGGAATGTTTTCGAGGTCATTTAGATGTGCCCTGTAATGCAATAAAATGATGTGTAATGTACATAAATTTAATAAATAGAAATAAAACATACCTTCTCACTCTTTCTACGTTTTCATCTACTTTTGGTTTCAACTTTCGAGGACCAGCATCTTCGGGATTTGCGAAAGCCTGAAAAAAAAATTCTTTTAGTTTTACACTATCACTGATGCCCAAAAAGTTTTTTAAGCAATATAATAATATTATAGTACTACTACTGTGTCATGATCTATAAAATAAGAGTCATCTCTGATGTACGTACCTATTCCGATTATGAAACTGTCTGTTAATTTTTTGAAAATTTTAGTTTTAACATTATGCTTTACATATAAATTGTTTATCAGCTTTATTTAATAGATCCCTAAACCCAGAATGTATACAGGGTGTTTTATAAGTACGCACAGAAACTTCAAGAGGTGATTCCTTGGGTTACATCACAAAGAAAAGTTTATATGAGCATTTGTCCGAAAATGCTTTTCTCGAAAACTTTCACAGTAATTGTATTAAAACTTTGAAATTTTATATGCGGAGCACTACTGATTTAGCTTATTATTTTAGATCTTGACAATTATTGAAGTTTTGCCTAGAAAATCTTATTCTTCATTCAAAAATAACGACAAAAGTAAACTTGTTGAAAGTCGCTATATACAGGGGGAGTCAATAGTGCGTTCTCCTTCGATATTGGGTGAACCGTTAGAGATACGATAATTTTTCAAATACAAACGTTTTAGGGTGTCATAGTATGTATCATTCAAAATTATTTTCACTTCTATAGGGTGTCTCATTTTTGCGTCACAGATTATTGATCAATTTTTTAAATGGGACACCCTATATTCAACTGCATATTCGAATGCACCATCAAAATTGCTACAAGACCATATTTTGTTTTTGGAATTTGGCTGCACGGTTGCCAAGATATTTAACTTTTCTTGAAATTTACTGATTTTGCAGTTTCCATCAAAAAATTATTGTGACCTGCGGTTAGGAAATGGAGCAAAACAAATTCATGTGAGTAGTTGTCAAAGTATGCCCTACCTCTTGTTACAAAACTAGCTCAAAATATCGAATACGCTGTTTGTGACAGACGGGTGAACTTGACGAAAGTGAGGGCGTTAAAACTTGTTTTTCTCAAATAGAACACCTTGTATTTTTTTACATTATCAGTTGCAGATCTTGATTACCTTTCATTTTTGTAAAGTATGTCCTATACCTAAATGTTACCCTTTTCGATATAATTTTCCAAATATTCATAAATTTGGCCAAAAATTAGGCATTTATTCTTTCGGATTCATCAAAGTAGTAAATTGGGGTTTTGAGTGTCGTAATAGTGACAATTATGTTTATTAACAAACCCATTTCTATGGAAAGTTGATTCATTACTAAACAAAACGAAGTCAAAAAAATTAAACTACTGTCGCGTTTTGTTAATTACCCAGGAACAGAAATTAGATCTCTTCTCGAAATCAGTTGGGAGTAGCTCTTGTACCAACTGAATGTGATACGGTTGGAACTTATGTTTTCTAAGTATTCTCGACACTGATGTCTGGCTTATATTAAGTTCTCTACTGATTTCTCTAGTACCTCCATGGGGTCCTCGGTAGCACTCAAAACCACCTCCATTTGAGACTCTTCATTTGTCTTCTTTGTTGTATGCCACATTATCTGTTCTCTCAAATCTCTCTTTCAGTCTTTCGAAGGCAGTATGATGCGGATGTCTTCTTTCAGGATAACGCTGTGCATAAATGCGAGAAGCCAGAAGGGAATTCCTTTCGGCTTCTCCAAGAACGAACACCATATCAACACACTCCTCTTGAGAAAAATTCATTATAATACACTTCGAAACTAATAATGGATGACCTGACTTATTGATATGTATGTCAAACTTTTTTTTGTTTCGTCTCGGCATTCTTGATGAAAAGAAATATTGCGATTTATTCAAAACTGTGTGTTTTTGTGAAAATATGCTTTTTACCACAGTAAGTTTCTTTCTAGCACTCTCTTGAATACCATGTAACACATTGTCAATGCTCATTGCTTTGTTTTTTTGTAAAGAATACTACTTTGATGAATCCGAAAGAAGAAATGCCTAATTTTTGGCCAAATTTATGAATATTTGGAAAAAGGTCAAATTATATCGAAAAGGGTAACATTTAGGTATAGAACATACTTTACAAAAATGAAAGGTAATTACGATCTGCAACTGATAATGTAAAAAAATACAGGGTGTTCTATTTGAAAGAAACAAGTTTTAACGCCCTCACTTTCGTCAAGTTCACCCGTCTGTCACAGACAGCGTATTTGATATTTTGAGCTAGTTTTGTAACAAGAGGTGGGGCATACTTTGACAACTACTCACATGAATTTGTTTTGCTCCATTTCCTAACCGCAGGTCACAATGATTTTTTTATGGAAACTCTGCAAAATCAGCAAATCTCAAGAAAAGTTAAATATCTTGGCAACCGTGCAGCCAAATTCCAAAAACAAAATATGGTCTTGTAGCAATTTTGATGGTGCATTCGAATATGCAGTTGAATATAGGGTGTCCCATTTAAAAAAATTGATCAATAATCTTTGACGCAAAAATGAGACACCCTATAGAAGTAAAAATAATTTTGTATGATTGATACTATGACACCCTAAAATTTTTGTATTTGAAAAATTATCGTATCTCTAACGGTTCACCCAATATCGAAGGAGAATACACTATTGACTCACCCTGTATAACAGTTCTCGACATAATTTAAGTTTTATGAACAATCAACAAAGTTGCCATGAAGGTCTGACTGAGTGTTTCGCTAAGATGCGAAAACAGTTTCCACAAACTTTGAGAATAAGTTCTAGACATCGAAGCAGTGAAATAAATTCCTATAAATATGAGTCCAGAAATGCTACCTTACGGAGTCACGGCCTTCCAAAGAGCCAATAGTTTGAGTTGTTGAAATTTCTCACTTCTGGAGACAGTACCTATCTGTAACGAAGCGTTTCCGGACAAATGTTTATAGAAACATCTTCATTGTTTTCATTGGAATAACTTAGTCTAAAAGTGTGTAGAAACTATTTGTACAGCTTGACAAAACATTTAGACCTTTATAGTAACTCGATTTTACAAAACCACTGAATTATATTGAAAATTATCGACAAAAAAGTGATCAGGCTGTTCGTTCTTGATGAACTTTTCCTCATGCAATAATCCCATGGAATCATCTTTTAATGTTTCTGTATGTATTTTGGAAACACCTTGTATGTGTATGTATTAATGTATACTTCTTCCTCTTTAGTCCCATACCCTATTCAGGGCGTTGGCGACCTCTTTCCTATGTCTGTGTTTGGTGCGCAGAGATAGATAATTTTGCACAGACAGACAATTTAACGTGGGCTCCGAACCACAGGAAGTGCATTCACTTCTTCTCCAGAGAAGCTGTCCTGGGAAAAAATCCACCTCATTGGTTTCCCGTTGCCTTGCGAGGGAGAACGACCGGGAGCCGAACCCGGATCAGAATACTAAATTTTGTTAATAATAAAATATTTCTGTTGTTGTTTTCGTTAGGTCCACTAAATATATCAATGTACTGGAATCATGAAAATGTCCGCGTTTAATATTTAAGCGAAAAAATGCGTTTTGTGAACTGGGCGATGCGTTGGTGCAACTATAACAGGTGGTCAGTCTTGAATATAACTTGAAATGTAAAAAATTCATTGAAAAAAGAATCCTAAATCTAAAGCATCAATTAGACAAACAAGTGAAGAACGCAATTTTGCAAATATGAAGACGAGACCTTATAGAAGACGTTAAGACAAATTCAGAAGTATTTCGCACTATTTTTATTTTATTTATTTATAACGTTACGAATCTTTACAAGAATCGAATTCTTGCAAAAAACAGAAGATCCTTAACTTTGCGTTTTGTTAAATGCAAAAATATAAAGATCAAATGCCTTGAAGTTAAAAAATAAATCCCCTCTAAAATTTTAATGTTAAACGCAACGTTATATGTTCCAATTCTTGTCTTCAAATTACTTACTTTTGGCCCCTACATGTTCCACCACCTATTCCGGTAGTGTCCGGTCCTGTTTCTAGTCTAATATTTAGTAAGTATTTAAATTATGAGGCAATCAATTAATAGTAATTCCTGGCATAATTCCTTTAAATACATAATTAGCGCATATATACAATTTTAAACGAATTATCTACGAGCTTGGAATGGTAATACATCCATGTGTTTGACCTTAAGCTAGCTTGTGCAGATAGTTATTATTTATTTGGTCAGCTGGAATTGATGCCTGTATAATAGTTTAATAAAATAAGCGTAGCATATGAATGGTCGTGGGTTTTAAAAGCACTTATCGAAACATTTTTATGAAACTGCAAACATGATTAAAACATTGCAATGTAAAATAGCAAATAGGAATTAATGAAAATAGAATGTCTAAATTCATTCATACAACGAGAAAGTTTTACGAAACAAAAGTTTCGACTATCAACATTCATAAGGGACGAAAAAGCACCGTTGAATAAAAAACTTAAGAATTGCAGTACACAACAACTTTTTCTAAATTCTCAGCCGAAAAATTAGTTCCCTTGTCCGACAAAATACAGTAAAACATTGAAATTGACCTTTCAACGTCGCAACTCTATAATGGAGCAAAATTGTAAAACTTGGCCGGTGAACAACTGACTAGATTATTTGTCGATTTTAGTATATTTGCAATTTCTAAAAATTGTAAGTAACCAAGATTGCGATGCTATATTTATTCAATATATTGCGAAACCTGATGGCAAATTCTCCGCCGATTGCCAAATTCCCAATAATAGAATGAAAGCGGTCAAATGATTCTAATGGCGACAAATTACTGCTTTCCTGGATTTTATAACTTTAGGAGTATTACCAAAACGATTTTTAATAAGTCCCATTTTCTATCATAAGCACATGCATGTTGAAGTTTATAAAGCCCTGCTTATTCATTTTTTGGAACATTCATTTCTCGCGACACCAGGTACTTTACAACATTAACTTTTAGTAAATATCGCAGTTGTAGAAACTTTGCAAAATATGGTTCACGTATAACTTAACGGATTTATTAAGTACGCCCATGGTTATTGTTTGCTTATTGAGTTTTAACGAAATTTTTTATCAATTCTGCGACTAAAAGTCCGGTCTTGCTATTCGGTTATAGAAAAAAATTAAGTTTGAAACCTTCGACGCTTTAACGAACATCGTTTTATGTAGGTGATAAAATTTCAGGAATAGCTTAGAAATTAGTTTACATGTGAAATAGAAAATTAAACATGAAGCAATACAAATATTATACTAAACTTCATTTGGAACATTTGAAGATAAAAAACAACTTAATATTTGTTTCTGCACAATTACGCCATATCAGTGTTACTTGCTAGTTTAATTAAATATATGGTACGTATTTCTATTTAATTGGCCAAACTGATTCTAAATATGTCGATATTGCTGATTACTGATTATATAAGCCTACATATTTTTGTAACAGATAAATTGTTATCTTATTAACCTTTGTCCCCACGGGTAGAGTTTTGTTCGTTGTTCCACGAAGAGGCACTCGGGTACCTATACGTCAGATGTATTAGAACTACGCACAATCAGTGCAGTAAACAACCTCCGCCGTGCACGTGTGTTTATCTAATTGAGATTAATCTGTCTGCTGGTGCAATTATTGTAATATTTTTTGTGAATTTACTTTTTGTTATCTTGGAAAATGACCACGCCCTTCAGAGAAGTTTCAAAAAATGAATTTAAACGGTAAGTTTTAATTTCTAACATAACCCATAATTGCTGCAGTTTGAATAAACAAGCATTTAAAGTTTACAGCATGACTTATGAACAACAAGTGGTCTATCTTGAAAATGTATACGAGGATAGTGATGCAGATAACGAACCTTTTGAAGGCGACGCGTCAGACGAGGAATGGGTGCTACCGGCAGCTTCAACTTCAAAAGAGGAGTCAGATATTGAAGATGTTTATGCCGATGAAGAAAATGAAATAGAAGTAGAAAAGGAAAGCAGTGACGAAGAAAATTCTGGTGACGAAACTGAAGCAAGTGTTTCTAATCAACCGGATTTTCAGGCTAAAGATGGAACAATATGGAAGTCGAAACCTGCTGTCGCAGTTCAAACTCAAAAACAAAATATAATAAGACAAACAGCTGGTTCTGTAAAAGCCACAAAAATTCTTTCTGTTCGAGATACGTTCAAACGAATATTTACACCAGTGATGTGCAATATTATAATCCAGGAGACCAATCGGAAAGCAAAGTCTGTATACAAACAGTGGAATACAGATGATCCTAATAGGCCAGCTAAAGTTTGGAAAGAATTGACTGCCGAAGAATTTGATGGATATTTAGGAATACTAATAGCAGCAGGAGTATACCATTCTAATAAAGAAGACGTAAAAGAACTTTGGAAAACTACAAGCCATCCATTGTATAGGGCTACAATGTCAGTCAATAGATTTTGGGGAATCCAAAGATTTCTAAGGTTTGATAACGTCAACACAAGAGCTGACAGAATAAAAACTGATAAAGCTGCAGCAATTTCAGAATTGTGGCTATTGCTAAATGACAATTTGAGAGCAAATTATGTACCTTCGGAGTGTCTAACAGTAGACGAACAACTGTTTCCGTTTAGAGGAAGGACTCGATTCACTCAATATATGCCCGCAAAACCTGCAAAGTATGGAATGAAAATTTGGTGGGTGTGCGACGCTGCTAATTCCTATCCATTGACTGGACAAATATATACGGGTAAATCTGCGGAAGGACGTGAACAAAATCAAGGCGCAAGAGTGGTAAAAGATCTGTTTTCGATACAAAAACACTGGGCGAAACATTGTAATGGACAATTTTTGTACCACACTTTAGCTAAGTTGCTGCTGTCGTGGAATCTTTCGCTTGTTGGCACATTGATGAAAAACAAACCTTACATACCAACCCAGATGATGGCAAATAAGTCTAGAGAAGAAGCGTCTTCACTATTTGAATTTAGTGACGACAAAGTTACCATGGTCTCATACGTCCCAAAGCGCAAAAAAAGTCGTTATTTTATTGTCTACTTTGCATTATGACACTACAGTTAGCGGTCCTAAAAACAGCCTGGAATTATTCATTATTATAATTCTGGAAAAGGAGGCGTTGATACTATGGACAAAAGTGTTGTCACACTACTCCGTGAAGAGAAAAAGTAATAGGTGGCCTGTCGCCATGTTTGCCAATCTAATTGATGTAGCAGCCTTAGCATCTTGTATCATATACATGGAAAATAATCCACAGCAAGCTACCAAGCATTATCGACGTCGCAAATTTTTACAAAATCTTGCAAAGGAGCTAGCCATGCCAGCGATCGAGACTCGATCCAGATATCCGCGGTCGTGTCAACATTTTGGCACTAGATCAGGCATTGAATGCATGTTAGGAAGACCCGTTATTCAGCTAGAGCTTCGTGAAGAAACCATACAGCCTCGAGATTCAACTGGTCGTCCAAGTGACAGGGCGATGCTACATCTGTAGATCATCAAAAATTCAAAGAAAAACAAGAAAAGCTTGTTGCGAGTGTAACAAACCGATCTGTGTAGAACACACTAAAAAAATTGAAAAATGTGTTTCTTGTAGTAGTGTGTAAGTTGGTAATTTTTTTGAGAAAAATAAAATTTAATTTTATGGTTACATTATACCTACAAACTGTATTCTCCAAATACCAATAAACAGTTTATTTTCTTACTACTCAACTTTTTATATAGTAAATGCACTATCTACGCAACTGGTACCAGGGTACCTCGTCGTAGGAATAACGAATAAACATGTTTAACTGCCAAAATTTACCAAAAATGTTTTTCAGATTTTGATTTTAATTCCAATTATGTGTATTTTTCAACTGATTTTGAGATGTCATACAACCATAGAATAATATCTTATATCTAATACTGATTATTTTACAGTTTTATATAAAAATGGCACCCGGGAACCACGTCATGGGGACAAAGGTTAAGCGCGCAATCGTTGCACATTGGCTTATATAATATAACTGATTTGAGACAAAAATAAAACCGTATCATCCATTACAAATAGAAAATAAAACAATACTTTTCAAACAAATTTAAAAACAAGCCGTGAAAATATATTAAGAATTACGGGAACATGAAAATTAAACAAAGGGCATCAACATTAGGAACTAAATGTTTTTGTTGGAGAACATTGAAAACCTTTTAGTTCAGATTCGGTGTTTTCTATGTCGTAGGCCGATTGTAAAATTCGTCGTTTTATAAGACACGCCTAGGCAGATCAATAAATCTAATCATTCTAATACTTCTAGGAATACAACTATTTTCTATTTTGACAATAGGATCATGGGTGTAGGCAAAAATGTTTTATCGTCCTCCGTTTATTATATAAAAGGGGCATACAATTTCAATTTTTAAAAATTCATAAAAGTGTCACAGAGCGATTAGCGGACTGTGAAACAAAACAAGTTGCTGCTCTATAATCCTGAAGAATATGTGCCCAGTTTTTGAATATTTTTTTTGAAAATTATCAATGCAATAATAATTTTCACTCCAGTTTTTATTTGTACAAAAATTTTTTTACATAATACTATTGTCCCACTAGAGCCACTACTGTACGAAATTTGATCCCGATCTGTCAAATAGTTTTTGAGTAATAAGGCGTTAAAAACAAAATTTTGTTTCCAGATTTAAAAAACCGAGTTTCCGAAAAAACGTTACCAAAAAACATGTCCAACTTCAATTAATGGTTTCGGATTTTCAAAAAACTTATTTAATCGACAAATTTTCAATATAACCCCACATTCTAAAGCTAGCAGAAATCAGCCCGTCTGTTCGGGAGGTATGAGCCGCACATACATACCCAATTAGATAGATACATACATAAGGGCTCACAACTGCTTTTAACAAAACAATAGCGACTTGCTTGGAAAAAAATGACCATTTAGTGACCTTGCTTAGATATAAATTCAGCATTATAAATGAAGTAATAAACAATAAAGTATTAAATTGCAGAAAAACATTTTATGTATAAAGATTCTATTTATTTTGCAAAACTCTGTATATTAATACATTTTTAAATGCGATATTTGATTTTCCATACGATGATATCGAGTATTACTACACTTAAAATGTTCAGCTATTCGCGATTTTTTTTTTAAGTAACAGTTTCCGACCAAATATAAAATAGTTATAACTGACTAACGAAATGTTTCTTTACTGCAATTTTTTACAACGTGTCTGGGCATGGGCTATTATAATAAATACATTGTTGAAAAGGTTTTTGAATTATACGGAGTGGTTTGGTTTTAGGTGTAGTTATGCATAAACTTCAAACAACAATATCGCACATTTGTTTAAAATTAGAACATCCTGTATACTATGACATCATATTACAAGAAATTTAATTCGGACTGATCAGTTTCTATCAAAATATTGTTTTCCACAAAAATCATTATAATGTTAAAAAGAAAAACAAATCTCTAAAACCACTTAGTTTTAGTTGTAGGACATAGTTTATAAATTCCTAGTAAGATTATGTCATAAAATACGGGGTGTTTTATTTAAAAAATTGCGATATTGTTTCTAGTTTGTGTAAAATACCTCTTAAAATCAAACACCCTGTATAATTTAAAACATTTTTAAGCGGTTCATTGATTACATTAGTCCATTGCATACACGTTGCAAAAAATCGCAATAAAAAAACCTTCCGTTAATCAGTTATTAGTTTATTACCATTTTAAAATTGGCCTGTCAATTAAAAAAAAATCGCAACGACCCTACATTGTAGGTATAGGAATGCCCAATACCATCTTATTGAGAATTAAATTTCTCATCCAAAAATGTAATAGTATACAGGGTGTTCTATTTTAAATAACAAAGTAAAAGTAAACATTCTGTAGACGTAAACTTGACTAACAATGATGCGGACCTGTCCACCAAACAACCTTTGCGTTTAACTTATTTTCGTCAAGTTATTATTTAAGGCTGTGACATCGATATTTCATACTTTTAATTCACCCTGTATAATATTCTCTTGTCTTTTTTTGCGCCGAAATTAGTCACTACCGTAACATAGGCGCCCCCAGCAGTTTTACTTTAAAAAACACTTGAAAAATTTTACGAGCACGCCCATGTCGGGTCAAAATCGCTTAATGTACCAACTTGGGGAACCAAAAAAGATACGGACGGATTGTGAAATTTAAAAATCTGGTTAATCCAAACTTGCAAATTACCACCTTTTAGCGACCTACATAGAAAAAAAGTGACCATTTCTGAACCCTGATACATACATACCCCCCCCCCCCCCCCATTAAAGAACACTACTTGAGTTGCGGGGGGGGGGGGGGAGGCAATACATATTTTTTTGTCAATATATTGAATTCGAAAATTTTTAATTAAATTAGGACTTCCCTATAATATTACTGAAAGTATAAGAAAGTAAAAAATTAAACTTTTTTGGTTATTTTTTTCAACCGGTCATTACTCATTAAGTCATTACATCGAATAAAAGAGGTTATGTTGTTTGAATTGTCACTCAAGCAAGTTCATTTCAAACTCCCTTCTAATTTATTTGCCGATATGGGTAGTTATATAAAGTTTATCAAATTTAGATAATGAGTTTCAAGTTTTAAAAGGATAAGCAACATGTTATGTACAGATGAATTAATGGCTTCATGTCAATTTATTTTTCCTAATCATCTGAATTATAGATTACTAATCTCGATTATGTAACTGCTATCAGAGAATTAAAAAAAATAAAACATTTCAAGTAATTTTAGATAAATTTAAAGTACCTAATATGTTATCGTGTTATTTTTTTGATTTCAAGAAGTTTTTATTTCAAATTATGTCGATTAGGCTTTCACTAGAGAAATGCCATTACTACCGTCTCCACCATCGTCGGAGTCTAGTAGAAACGAGTAATTATTTAATTAAATTGTGTAATCCTTAATTAAAATTATTTTGTATTGAACAGGTTTTCCTCTTTTCTTTCTGAATAACACGTCTCGAAAAATTGGGATGTGTCAAATAATTTTTATTAGATATCGAGAGATCGGTAACCATTCGACGTTGGGTTACAATTAACGGCGCTTGCCTTGATTACTGACTGACCAGGACAAGTAACAAAGTCATAAACAACATAAAACATACAATTAAACACATGTGTGTGAATGACATTGAATGAATGTGCATGAACGGTGGCATAAGCTTCAGGAGCGTAGCGGTCTAAAGGCGAAAAGGCCCCACTACCTCCTATTACACAAGAGCGAAGAGCCTATCCGGAGTGAAAGACCTCGACACCTTCGGGTATAAGAGGTGAAAGATTAAACGAACAAACTTTCAAGTAATTTTATTTTATTTCAACGCTAGTTGTTTGTACAAAAATATTATTTACACGAAAGTTGATGTCAATGTTTAGGAGGAAAAGGATTTTCGCTGTGAAAAGTGATTTTTTTTGTATTATACAGGGTTATTCAAAAGTAAGGAATAAAATTCGTGTTTCGGTAGAGCGTTGGTTTTTGAAAAAATGCCCGGACACCTAAACCTCCGCAACCCCAACCAACTTAATTTTTTTTAAATAGCGGCCTATAGTAGTGTGGGTTTGTGGAAAAGCTTGAAAAAAACTGCGTTCAAATCTACCATCATAAATGAACTGGGATGGTTGGTTTTTAAGTTACAGCGATTGAAAGAAAAAATAAACTTTTTCCAATTTTGTTATTTATTAAGACGTTAATATCAAGTAACCAAAGACAACAATTTAAAACCAATTTTAAAAATGTTTTCTTGCAGCATAACTTCTAATTTTGTCGCCACATTCCAGCATTATCAAAATTGCAATTCTCTGTCTTTCAAATAATTGAGGCAATTTTTTCTGTTAAACTTCGCTAAATTGAAAAGTTACAACACGTTGTATTTGGCAAGCAAAGTGGCATTAAATACAATTAAACCATGAAAAAAGTGCATCTATTCTTAAAATATATATAACTAAAAAACAACGATCCCAGTTCATTTATGATGGTAGAATGCAGTTTTTTTGCAAGCTTTCCAACGAGCCCATACAAAGTATAGTCGCTATTTAAAAAAATTAAATCAAGGTGGCTGAGGGTGCGGATGTTGACATTGGAAAACAAAAGACATCACATAAAGATGCAGTTATATTGAAATCAATTTAGGTGTCCGAGGATTTTTTCAGAAACCAACGCGCTACAGAAATACGAATTTTATTCCATACTTTTGAATAACGCTGTATAACTCCCCTGTTTATTTGTTTTTTTTAATGTATATAATTTCCAACTTTTCTTTTATGTGTTTTATTTAAAAATAAACATTAAAGACAATGTGCCTAGAAATGTGTTACACAAATATACATGGAGACAAAAACTTGCTAAATTTTGTTTATTTTTCAAATTTTAGGCCCCTATCCTGGTGGGGGCTGAAGCCTGAAGTCAATTAATAATAAATCTTAAAAAATTACCCAATCATATATTTATCATAAGCAACTTTTTATCACCATTACAATTAGATATACGAAAAAAAATTATAACATACAAAAAGGTTCCACGCTATCGTAAACTAAAAACAGCTTCTCCTGTTTAGCCTGGGTTCAAATAAGAGGTCAATTAGTAGCCCGGAAGTATAACAAATAAAGGTTCGGGTTCAAGCAGGCCTGGTCACAAATACTGGCAGAGTGTAAAAAAAAATGTTATAGTTATATAGGTAGTTATATAATATACAATAGTATCTTAGGTTTGGATGCGCGGTATGTGAAATTCAGAACTTCTGGTGGTATTATACGACAATTTTAATTTTCTGTATGTGCAAATAATTTTAAATCATGTTTTTGACCGTTGAAATTTCTCAGTATCGCTATATGATATTGGAATTTGTATTTAAGCCAGTGAAAGAAGAAATAATACATACGCATCAAAAACATTCGTAAAATAACTACATTTTCCCCTATTGCTTAGCTAACCCACTTACCTTGTATTTGTATCGTTGCGCTCCAGTGAGCGGAGCACCCATAGCCAGCACTTTGATAACTAATACGCAGCAGTAAAATAAATAAGTACGAAAGAGTTCATTTTCAGTAGAAAGAATATCTACTATTTGAACCATTTTGTGGAATGTTACTTCTTATTAAATTAAATTAATTTTCTGAAACTGCTACGCTGTGTGCGGATCGAAGGTTCATACGCAACTGAGTAATGATAAGTTGCGTAAACACATCAATGCTATCCTACTCCAACTGGTTGATGATTCGTACATGACTTGCTGATGTTAAAGTGTGTTTTGTATCCAACTTGCAGCGTAGGAATCAGTGGCGGATCTACAATATTCAATTTGGAGGCGCCAAAAATGCGCCGCAGGCGAAAATTACATTTAATTTGAGTTGCAATTATAATTATCTTCGAAAGCTAGGTTTCGCGAAAACATTTTCACTTTTTAGTTGTCCTTGTTTAAAATAAAATGCACATCAAACACGAAATAAAATTATTTATTATTATTATTATTATTACCTACATTATCCATTATTTTATTTTATTAATTTTTGACTAAAGAAGCGTAAGTATGTTTTGCCGGTTCTGGCAACGATAGCTGTGTCCTGCGTTTAAAGTAATTTGCTGAAAAAAAAATTGGAAGTTGTAAATAATTTTGATTATTATTTTTATTTTATTTCGTTGCCAAATATAGTAATAAGGGGCGGACAGTTTATTGTCCAAAAGAGGAACTGTCCCTCCGAATGGGAGAAGTTTGGTCACTTTAAATTAAGTAGTAAAACAATAAATTATGTATGCTACCATGCTTCACCACCACTATGACATAGTAGTAGCTTTGATTATATACCTTTATAGATACGCAACCAATGTAATTCGTTTACGCTTAAGTTGAAGACGACTACACTAAGGGGCGCTGTGAACCATGCGTCTAGTTTATTCTACGTCGCACAGTCATTTTTTAATTTTTATTTCAATTTTTTTGTTGCGAAAAAAAACAGCTTTGGTCTGGAACTGTTTTGGTTGATGTTTGTATTAATTATTCTTAGCAAATTTGCATTTTCTGGAAAAAATTCATAAGAGTAGGTATATGAAAAATACTGTGAGGATTTCCGTCTTTCTTCAACTTTATTACCCTACACCGCATCGAATTCCTTGCCCGCCGCCAGCCCGAACATGTGCTTTGATGACCTGTGACCTAATCTACCCCTTGGTTTCAAGAAAACCAGGCGGGGCATTCAATGTTAAGCTCTTGTTGGTGACGCATTGGAATCAGTTGTATTGAAAGTTTTAATTGAGAATTGATTACAATAAATATTTAAGAGCATTAAACGCGTCTTTTTATTGAGCAAGCTCATATCAGAAGTGGGATAGATTCACTAAAAGTACCACAAGTGTGTGAAATCAGTGAGAAAAAAAATCTAAGTGTTTAGTGTTATTCGGCAAAATGGAACAATTAGCGCAGATTTTAGCGGATACGCTCAATGAAATGAAGGCACACGCGAGTAGAAGTACGGCACCCGTCACATCTATTGAAATTCCGAAATTCGATCCAGTTTTCGATGATAATGAGGCGTTAAGGTGGTGCGAAGAAATAGACATTTTGGGAAAAACGTTCAGTTGGTCCGAATACGAGCAACTTTCCAGAGCCACCAGCGGTTTAATTGGAGAGGCGAAGAATTGGTTTTCTTCATGGCAGCCAGCTGAAAAATCCTGGGCAAATTTTAAGACCGAAATTGCTAATTTGTATTCACCTAAAAGAAATCTCAGCGAAAACCTCCGAAAGTCAGAATGGGCGAGCGCTGTCACTAAATTCGCATTTGTCTAAGTTAGATAACAGATACGAGGGTCCATTCGAAGTTCTTCAACTACTGCCTCATGACCGGGTCGAACTTAAAAATTTGGCTGCAAACAGGAAAAAGATTGTTGTCACAGAAATGCTTAGAATTTGGCCTGGTGAATTTTCCGAGGATTTAGACTTATAAACGGTGAGTTGTAAGTAGTTGAATCAGTATGCCCCGTGTGAGCATTACAACAAAACACTTTAACAAGAAAAAAAACGTTGTTATTTGAGACTTTGCAGTTAGTTTAGAATTTTGTTTTAAATTTGAGTATGCTGTTGGAATGCCAAACGCTTCGCAGCCATAATAAAAAAAAAATAAATAAAATGCTGTTGGAATGCCGAACGCTTCGCAGCTAAGGATTTTAAAACTTTACTGTTGAAATGCATAACGCTTTGCAGTTAGTTGAGAATTTTGTTTTAAATTTGAGTATGCTGTTGGAATGCCAAACGCTTCGCAGCCATAATAAAAAAAAATAAATAAAATGCTGTTGGAATGCCGAACGCTTCGCAGCTAAGGATTTTAAAACTTTACTGTTGAAATGCATAACGCTTTGCAGTTAGTTGAGAATTTTGTTTTAAATTTGAGTATGCTGTTGGAATGCCAAACGCTTCGCAGCCATAATAAAAAAAAAAAATAAAATGCTGTTGGAATGCCGAACGCTTCGCAGCTAAGGATTTTAAAACTTTACTGTTGAAATGCATAACGCTTTGCAGTTAGTTGAGAATTTTGTTTTAAATTTGAGTATGCTGTTGGAATGCCAAACGCTTCGCAGCCATAATAAAAAAAAATAAATAAAATGCTGTTGGAATGCCGAACGCTTCGCAGCCATAATAAAAAAAAATGCTGTTGGAATGCCGAACGCTTCGCAGCTAAAGATTTTCAGACGTTACTGTTGAAATGCAGAACGCTTTGCAGTTAGTTGATAATCTTGTTTTAATTTTGTGTATGCTGTTGGAATGCCGAACGCTTCGCCGCCACAAAAAAAAATAACAAATAAATTAAAACAAAATTGCACTGATGATTTGGTTGATCGCATGATAAAGTTGTGTGTAAGTTGACATTTGAAGCCATCACGCAGCGTCTGTCAATCACAAAATAAGAGAGAGAAAAGCGAATTGATGAATGATAAAAACAAAAGTCTTATAAAGTGATAAGACCCGATATTTAGAATTTGTTAATTGTCTTTCAGATGCAGATGTGACAACAGATAATTCGAGAGCGAATTAATTGTCAGTCTGGCCGTGTGAGGATTTCCGTCTTTCTTCAACTTTATTACCCTACACCGCATCGAATTCCTTGCCCGCCGCCAGCCCGAACATGTGCTTTGATGACCTGTGACCTAATCTACCCCTTGGTTTTAAGAAAACCAAGCGGGGCATTCAATATTAAGCTCTTGTTGGTGACGCATTGGAATTAGTTGTATTGAAAGTTTTAATTGAGAATTGATTACAATAAATATTTAAGGCCGGTATTACACTATCAAAGATTTGATAAAAGATCTTTTATAAAATATCTTTGTCAAAGAAATTTTACAATGTAATGGGCTATATTTTATAAAACATTTCTTTTATAAAATATCTTTTATCAAAGTTAGCTACATTCGACCATATTTGATAAAAGATTTAACAACCACTTTACAAAATGGCGTCAACTAAGTTCACGTGGTCACTTGATGCTACTAAAACTTTAATTTCTGAATATGAAAGTTATGAATTTTTGTATAATGTTCAACACGAAGATTACAAAAATAGAAATAAAAGATTAGAGGCGTATCAAGAAATTTCCAATGTGATCAGCAGTGGATGCACACACATTGATGTAAAAAATCTTCTTTAAGTGCTTTATAAATGGCATTACAGGTTTCGGGTATTATAGAGCTTAATGTACATTGTGGTATTCGCGTAGAATACTTTAAGCTGGAATAACTTTCTCCAGTGACCAAAAACCGAAGAGTCACAAGAACGCGATCTTCTACACTAATGCAATTTTTTAAATGGGTATTTTTTCGCGCAATAAAAGGAGCAACTTTTGATACAACCAGCTGAAATGTAGCATCATCCATTCTTAAATAATTTTTATAACATGACATATCTTCAACTCTGAGTTCCTTCAACAAGTTTTGGTGTATACCCAGATCGTCACGTCTCGAAACCCATGGTTTAACCCACTCACGTCTTCTTTGCTTTTTACTCTTAGTCTTTTGTTTTTTTAATATTGCACAAATTATGACAATTGAACTAATTGAAGCCACACAAGCATAGAGCTGTTGTTCATCCATCATATGATGACAACTGTGATAAAATATTTTATGTAGTGTAATACTAGTTTTCAAATCTTTTTTTAATCTTTGAATAAAAGAATATTTTATAAAATCTTTTATAAAAGATCTTTTATAAAATCTTTGATAGTGTAATACCGGCCTAAGAGCATTAAACGCGTCTTTTTATTGAGCAAGCTTATAAGTATTATTGATTTACTTTTAATAATAGAGCAAAACTTCATCTTCAACGTTTATAAAATGTACCTAAAATATGTCTAGGTCAAACTTGTTTTCTTTCATGGATTGTTTATGCTTTAGTCTGTAATACAAGCTTTATTACGTTAATTCTGGGAGCTGGGTGAAGTCATCGATGCGAGTTTGGTTTTGCTGGTGAATGCGTTTTTCGTTTGCTCACTCCGCAAGCAACTGTAGTTATATAAAGACGTTTAATAAGAGTTCAATATATTTTTACAAAACCAATAAAGGTGTTTTATTATTAAAGTCCTACCTATTAACTCTGCTAATATGAAGTACTTCTAAGATGTGTTAAATTTGGTTCAAGTTTGAGGTTGTCGCATCTAAATTTGAGTCGACTGAATATGCATTTAAAAATGTACCTGTTATCCTTATAAAATCAGCTCGACCTGCAGGATTATCTTTAAATAGCCAGTACAGGCCCCGCAGTATTGCATCTATATTCCAGTTGCACGCTTTGAATGGAACCATGTATGACATGAAGTCCACAAGACCCAAATCTGGGTCCATCCATTGATATTTGTAGGATGTTGGACGTTTTCATAACTGGAGAAATTGCATTTTTGAAATGTTCAACTAAATTGATAGCAGTTGCTCTTCCTTCAATAAATACTGATGTAAAATAACTACATTTAACTTCTTGTAATTCAATGTCCCAGTATCGAACAGAAATATCCATTTGACTTTTTTGTGATACCCTGTTTAAGGATTCATCGAAGCAAATAACGTAACATTTGCAAGTATTCAAATACATTTCAAAGTTGTCGTGAAAATAAGGAGCTAAACCAAAAACAACTAAGTAAGCAGCCTTCGTTTTACCAAAAGTCATGCGCTGTACAATACTGGAGTCTGGAAACATTTGTTTCATAATGTCAACTGACTGACTAGCACCTCTGTAAGACATATATGAGCTTACCATTTGAAGGGCCCATAATATTTCAGCTTTTTGAATACCAGTGTTGTTATAAAAATTGTACTTTAGTTTCTCTAATACTTCGGTAGATGTGGTGGACTTGTTTGATGTTGATTCTGTGAAGCGGCTGGTGTGTTTACTGATGTCGATGTATTCGTAAATTCGCGTTTCTGTAAACACTTTACATTGGCAGACGCAAGACGCATATGTGTATCCACACCAAAGTTGCAGAGTGTGCAACTTATCGCGGAAAATAAATTCGATAGCTCGCGTAAAATGCATAATGAATACCATTTTTTTCGTTTTGCAGGCAATAATAAAAATATTAAGATAATTGCGTTTAACTGAAGTTTCCCGACTATTTCGTGAAATTCCCTGACTTTACGTTGAAATTGGTACAATTCCCTGACCAAAATAAAAAAATTCCAAATTCCCTGACTTTTCCCGGTTTTCCAGAAGAGTGGCCACCCTGTAACTTGACAGCCGCTGTTAGTTGGATTCGTCAATGGGAAACTGTTGCAAAACGGAAAAATCTCCCTTGTATTGAGGGGCTTTTTATTGGTTTTCTTATATAAAACACATTACAAAATAAATCAAATTAATGTTTTCTCAGTATTCGTTTGAACTGTTTGTTTACATAAAACTCAAGCTGCAGCTGATGTTAGAATTTCACAAAATATCACGTAGCGATGTAGTAATAAATATGTGTTTCGATGTGAACTCATTTGTGTATTTAAAACCTTTTCAGTTTTAAGTTCATCATGAATACTTGACAAGCTCGGGTGTGCAAGCTGAATTAAATAAAGACATCTCGTAATTAAATTGTGTTTTATTTGTAGCCCTTTCCTAATAGGTTATGGGCCCAGATAATTGAAAGTGAATTGTGAATTAAAACATTTTATGTTTTATTATATCTTGTGCTGTGCTGTTGTGTACATAAAGTGAAAATGGAGAATATTAAAAGTGGTAAAAGAAACATTAAACCCTTCAATGGTGAACGTTACAGCACCTGGAAGTTCCGAATTATTTCGTAACTCACGGAATTGGATGTGCTGCAAGTCATTAACACTGAGCCACCTGCAGTAGCCGATGAAGTCTGGCTAAAAGCGGAAAGGATCGCGAAAAGTATGATTGTGGAGTACTTGAGCGATTCGTTCCTCGGGTTTGCACAGGAGCCGAATACTGCATATGCTATTTTGCAGAATCTTGATGCTATTTATGAGAGAAAAAGCCTTGCTACACAACTGGCTCTCAGAAAAAATTTATTAAGCCTTAAATTACAAGGGGATACATGTTTAATAAAAATATTTTACCAGTTTTGAAGAGATTGTTACGGAGCTGATTGCTGCTGGAGCAAAATTGGACGAGATGGATAAAGTTTCTCATTTATTACTAACTTTGCCCTCAGCCTATGACGGCAAAAGTCTGAAAAATCCAAAACCGATAAACGAAGAAATTGGAAGAACTTTCGAACAGGACAAAAGTGGCACTACCAACCACACAATAATTTTCGCTCATTTAAACCTTCAAACCAGAATCGTAAAGCAAATTACAAATCATCCCACATTAAATGTGATCACTGTGGAAGAACAAATAATGTTAAAAGGGACTGTTATTTCTACAAAAGGATGACCAGAAATCAAAATCAGGATGAGCGCACTAGAACAATTCAGACCATCCAGGCCAATACAGAAAGTGGGAGTTTTGCATTTATTGTTGGAAATCAGACGTAATATCTATTTTAAAAGAAACAAATACACCACCGGACATTATACAACGTATACAAGATATTAACTCTAATACAATAACAAAAATAAGAATCAATGGCGAGCTAACCAAAGAAATAAAATGTACAACAGGAATTAGACAGGGTGACTCTTTGAGCCCAGTACTTTTTAACTTAATAATGGATAAAATCATGCAAAGCATTAAACAACTACCAGGCTATCAAATGGGAAACAAGAACATTAATAGTGTGGCTTATGCAGACGACGTGGTGCTTATTGCAAACAGCGAAAACGATTTACAAAGCCTACTCCATCAATTTGTAACATTTGCAAGTAAATACAATATGATTGTATCAATTGAGAAGACAAAAGCCATGACAATAGCTAAAAAACCGATTCGCTGTAAATTAGAGATTGACCGAAAAATGATAGAGCAAGTTATGTACTTCAAATACCTAGGTGTAGGAAATCGAGCGACCGTAACCTATATAAGGAAGTAAGAAACCAAGCAGCGCATGGAGCAAGAGTGTCTGGATATCTGAGGAACGTGACACGGCGGAACAAATATTGAACGACAAACAGCAAAACAAAAATATATAAAACACTTGTACGACCTATTTTGACATATGGGGTAGAGACACGCGCTGATACAAAGAAAAGTAAGCAGCTACTAAGAACAGCCGAAATGAATACATTAAGAACTATACTAGGAAAAACCAGAATGGACAGAATGAGAAATCAAGACATAAGGGAGCAATGTGATGTAATAGATATTGTAAAATTCAGTAAGACACGAAGAAAAGAATGGAACAGTCATGTAGACAGAGCAGAAACCAACCGCCTTATACGCATAGCCCGAGATCAAAAACCTAGAGGTAAACGAGAAGTTGGAAGACCACCAAAACGATGGGCAGAAAGCTGGCAGTCATCATCGATCGACACACCATAACGCGTGAAGAAAAACAGGCTTAGAACCTATATAAAAGAAGAAGAAGAAGAAGAAGTTGGAAATCTACATTGTCAAAGTGCAGCAAATGAAACAACCTTTTTATTGGACTCTGGTGCATCCGATCATCTGGTGAATCGAGCTGATGTCTTTACTGAAATCATGGAACTACAGAACCCGCTAAATATTGCCCCCGAAGTGCCTTATAATCTGCTTTCAGTACGATGCATTCAACAGGCCGGAATGACAGTTATTTTTCCCCGCACAGAGTAAGAATAAATAAGGGAAATAAAACAATCATCACACGTAAGCCTTTGAATGATTTAATGGGTGTTGATTTCAAAATAAATAAAAACTAATAAATTTATATCAAAACAAAAACCAAGCCAATTCTAGTAACTTACAAATTAATTATAAAATGTGGCATGAACGTTTAGGGCATATTGGAAAAAATAAATTTCTACAGTTGAAAAATAATCAAATGGCCGATGATATAAACCAAATTGAACAGGTCTATCCGACAAATGACATATGTGAAGCTTGTATATATGGCAAACAGGCTAGACTCCCCTTTTTCGAAAGAAAAAAATAAAAGTCATGTTAATAGGCCGTTGTTTATTGTTCATACTGATGTGTGTGGGCCAATCACACCTTCTACAGTAGAAAACAAAAATTATTTCATTACTTTTATTGATGATTACACCCATTACACTGTCACTTATCTTCTTACTTATAAATCTGATGTATTTGGAGTCTTCCAAGACTTTGTTGCTAAAAGTGAGGCACATTTTAATTTAAAAATCGTGAATTTATATTGTGATAATGGAGGTGAGTACCTATCCAATGAATTTAAGGATTTTTGCGTGCAAAAGGGCACAACTTATCATTTGACAGTTTCTTATACTCCACAACAAAATGGCGTATCGGAACGTATGAATAGGACCATAACTGAAAAGGCAAGGTCCATGGTATGCGGTGCCGATTTAAACAAAGCATTTTGGGGTGAAGCAGTTTTAACTGCCACTTACTTAATAAATTTATCACCCACTAAAGCTTTGACACAAACTAAAACGCCATATGAACTGTGGCATAATAAAAGACCCAGATTAAACGATTTAAGAGTGTTTGGTTCTACCATGTACATTCACAACTAAACCAGGAAAACTAAATTTGACGAAAAGTCATTTAAAGGTATAATGGTAGGGTATGAACCAAATGGTTACAAAGTGTGGAATGTAGAAACTGCAAAGTTCATTACAGTTCGTGATGTAATTGTTGATGAAACTAACTTTAAAATTTCTAGGCCCTTATTGAATTCGGATGAGGTTACAGGTAATCACTCAAAATTTACTAAACCTGACACTGAATCAGTAAATAAATTTAATAAAACTGATGATATAAAATTAGGTAAGTCAGGAAGTGAACCGAATAAATCTGTCATTAAAGCAGATGAGCACGACAAATTTTTACCTCACGTTAGCATACAAAGTGAAACCCCTGAATTTTCTGAACCTAGAAGGAGTGAGAGGATTAAAAATAATTCCACAATTTCTTATAATGAAGATAATGGTGATCATAACTATCTTATGTGTACTCACTCTAATTTTGACAAAATTCCTAATTCTTATCAGGAAATTAAAAACAGGGATGATAGAATTCAGTGGGAGCAAGCAATTAATGATGAAATTCGGTCTCTATTAATAAATAAAACTTGGTCTTTAGTATTAAAACCCATAAATAAAAATATAGTTGACTGTAAATGGGTATTTACAATTAAACATGACGAATATGGAAATCCATCAAAATACAAAGCTCGTTTAGTTGCAAGGGGTTTTAGTCAACAACATTTAATAGATTATGATGAAACCTTTGCACCCGTTGCTAGGATAACAACTTTCAGATTCCTTTTAGCTTTTGCTAATCAGTTTCAGTTAGCAGTCCATCATATGGACGTGAAAACTGCATTTTTAAACGGAATATTAAAGGAAGAAATTTTTATGAAAGTTCCTGAAGGGGTGAAGGCTAAAAATGATCAAGTATGTAAATTACATAAATCATTATACGGTCTAAAACAAGCATCTAGGTGTTGGTTTGAACTTTTTGATCAAACTTTGAAAGAACGGGGTTTCAAAAATTCCGCAGTTGACCGTTGTCTCTACGTATTAGATAATGGTCACATAAATACAAATATCTATCTTGTGCTATATGTAGATGATCTGTTGATCGCTACTAGTAACACTCAAACAATGATAAGCTTCAAACAATATTTAATGAAGCAATTTCATATGGTTGACTTAAAAGATATAAAAATGTTCTTAGGCATAAAAATTGAAAGATGTGAAAACAAAATCACATTAGACCAGAGTACATATTTAAAAACAGTCTTAAGTAAATTTAATATGAATGACTGTAAAACTGTGAGCACACCACTTCCAGTTAAATTAGAATATGCAGCTTTGGATTCCGATGAAAATTCTGATGCTCCCTGTCGTCAGCTTATCGGATGTCTAATGTATGCAATGCTGTGCACACGTCCAGACTTGTGTATAGATATTAATATTTTAAGTAGGTACCAAAGTAAATGCAATAAAGAACTCTGGAAATGCCTCAAAAGAGTACTAAGATATATTAAAGGCTCTCTTGATGTTAAATTAACATACAAAAGGGGTAATTATAATGATATGATAGTTGGCTACGTAGATGCTGATTGGGGTAGTATTGAAACCGATCGGAGAAGTACGACGGGATATATATTTAAAATGTTAAAAGTTGCACTATATGCTGGAACACAAAACGGCAAAATTCAGTTGCGGCTTCAACAACTGAAGCTGAATATATGGCACTTTTTGAAGCCGTTAGAGAGGCCCTTTGGCTACGATCTCTTTTAACCAGTATTAATATAAAAATTTCAGACCCTATGACAATTTATGAAGATAATAATAGTTGTATCAGTATAGCCAACAATCCAACTTGCCATAAAAGAACAAAACATATTGATATAAAATATCATTTCACAAGAGAGCAAATAAAGCAAAAAGTAATAATACTTAAATATGTTCCAGGTGACCAAATAGCAGATACTCTGACGAAATCCTTGCCTGCACCGAGATTCCAGGAATTACGATTTAAAATTGGTCTGGAGTAACCAATTAAAGATATTTAATCAAAATATCACTATTCTATATTATAGGTCTCATATATACCAGTAATGTATTTTTTTTATTTCGTTGGTCTGATTGGGTTTTAATGCGGTTTTCCCCAATCCTTTGCAACAAATGTTGGACCGTTTAAACCACCCCAGGAGATATATAATACATATTTTATATACTCGTATATTATTGCATTTGTCTTTATTAAAAGTTGTTGAGTGATTTTGAGTGGGAGTATTGGTTTTCTTATATAAAACACATTACAAAATAAATCAAATTAATGTTTTCTCGGTATTCGTTTGAACTGTTTGTTTACATAAAACTCAAGCTGCAGCTGATGTTAGAATTTCATAAAATATCACGTAGCGATGTAGTAATAAATATGTGTTTCGATGTGAACTCATTTGTGTATTTAAAACCTTTTCAGTTTTAAGTTCATCATGAATACTTGACAAGCTCGGGTGTGCAAGCTGAATTAAATAAAGACATCTCGTAATGAAATTGTGTTTTATTTGTAGCCCTTTCCTAATACTTTTGCTCTCAATTACGGCTATTTTAAGCCTTTACGCAGACCTAAAAAAGGAAGGTATCCCGTTTTTGCTTACGTCAAGATTAAATCAAGACATCCTTGAAAATATGTTTTCCATAATAAGAAGGGGTGGGTACAATAAAAATCCTACGGTACGTACATTTCGGACAACTTTGCGACACATAATTAATATGAATTTAAATATAATTATATCTGACCAGGCAAATTGTGAATCAGATAGTGACAAATCGCTTTTTTCCAATACAGTAATGCATCAAAAAAGCGATAAGAAAGGCGACGAACCGGAATGTCCTTTTACTGTAAACGTAAACAATGATGACGTGCGTCACTTACAACTTTGTGCTATTACCTACACCGCAGGCTATGCAATTCAAAAATTAATACAAATGTATGTCATATAAGTGCAAAAAATGTATGTCGCTTTTGATCGCTTCGGACATTAATAATGTGCATACAGAAAGAGAATTACTATACCAAAGAGCGTACTTGTGCCGAAATAACGCGAGAACTGGAAATCTTTGCGTACCTTCTAAGACCGCAGTTAAAATTACAAAATTAGTACTCTGTAAATTTCAGAATTTTATAAAAAAGAGGATAATATTAGGAGCAAACTATGTAAGGTCGCCAAAACTGCAATTATCAGTGAATATCCAAATTTCTTTGACACTGAAAACGACTGCATTATTCATTTTGATTTTTTAACAAACTTTTTAATATTAGTGCGCATATATAAAGAAACTGTGTGAACATCGAGAGATGTAAGAGTAGGAAATGCGGGTGTTTGTGATAAACTTAGAAATTTAAAAATGTTTGATTAAAAAATGATGATGTTTCATGCAATAAAACCAGGGACGTAAATCGAAATAACGTTTCGCTTTTCGGTTACAATTTTTAAAATTTCGGTTACGTTTTCGGTTATGGTTTACTGCTACTAAACATTTCGGTTTCAGTTACGGTTACCGGTATTTTTTGATTTTTCTCGATGAAAGGCAAAGAAAATTCTCAACGAGATTATGTGGAAAACATTATGCTATACAATAAAAACAAATGTTTATTGGTATGTCGAGCTTTTAGTAAAAGGGATGTCCATCCATGAAATTTTTTGCAGCTATTTGTTGCAGCAATTGTTACAGCAATTGTTCAGCAATTTATTGCAGCGATTTGTTGCAGCAATTAACTGCAGCAATTTGTTGCAAAGACTGCAGCAATTTGTTGTGGAAATTTATTGCAAACATTTATTCAAAGTTTAGAGATTTTCAAAAAAGTATTGCTCAAAAACTGTCCACACGATTTTTTAAAATTCTATAGGCTAATACAGCTAGGAGAGAACTATAATTTAGTTCGTGTCCTAGTCCGCTGTGACTTTTTGAAAATCCAATCGTTGCATTTTCATTGCATACGTGGTTATTGCAAATTTTATTAAGATTGGGCAAGCAGTTCCTGAGATATCGAACTTTACACAGATAGAGACAGAAATTATTAAAACCCCTTTTTAAGGGTTCTTAAAGGTCTACCCACGTTTTTTTGCCGAAATCTTAAAACATTATTTTCTACGTTAACAATACACTTTCCATAAGAGAGGAACGGAAAAATAAAAATTAATTATTGAAATAGTACAAATTTGAATTGTTTGGGCAAAAATTCCCCAGATATTATTAATTTCAAATTCATGGTAGATTGAACATTTGAATGTAGATATGCGGACAATGGAATGGCATTGAAAAGTTAATAAGCCAGAAATAATGATGCACAGTGCACAGATCAAGGTGTAAAAAAAATCGCGAAAAACAAAAGTAAAATGATATCATATATAATAAAGACTGTGCGATCGTTGTTGAATGAAGCAGCGAAATGTTCAAAACTATTATAGTTTTAGGAACACTAGCATTAGGTGGATTTTGTCCTAACTTCACTCAGGTATATTATTTTTATACTTAAATAATCACTAAATAGTTAAAACATTCAATGCTCTGTATTTCTAAAACCTTCAAGTTTGTAAATTTTAATTTATTTTTATGTATTAAACATCTTGACGTCGTGCTTATTTAAGCAATTTGTATATTTTTAACGTGGCGTGTTTGGAAATTACAACTCGTGTTTTAGAAGATTGTATTCCCGCAAGTATAGTGTTTGGAAAATGATTTTTGATTTCAGTTCTTTCAGACCAAATACATTTTAATAAGTGAACGATTTGAAGTGGTTGAGTATAATGAAAAATATACTTATGACCGATCACGAAGTCAAAAATTTTAAATATAACCGTACCGATTATGGGGTGAATGTTTGTTTAACTTGGAAAGTCGACTTGGATGGTCCTTTTCTGGTAGTGTTTTTTGTTTTGTATGCATAACTTTTTTATTTAGTATTAATATTTATTTTACATGAATATTCAAGGATACAAATTTGCGAGCAATGAATATCGACTATTTGCATTCTACTTCCCGGTTGACCATTGTGATGCCCTTAAACGAAATCTAGTTGGTCTTCAAAATATGTATGATTGCGGGAATTGGTTTCGATGCCGAATAAAAAAAGAACAAGTTGTTTAAAAGAGTCAAAATTTTCTATAATATACGATATGTTATAGGGTAATTATACTGTTTGCAACTGGCGTCCAGATTATTCTAAATTTCCACCACACGCTCCAACAGGACGATACATGTTCAGTGTAGAGTGCAGAAGGTCTAGAATAAAATTGCTGAAGTTATACTGGTACACAAATGTTAAAGATGCACCATTAAAATATTAAATTTGCACTCTAACCAATTAAATTTGTCTAATTTTACTGTTTGCTGTTGTTAAAATTAGCAAATGTTAGTGATATTACTTATAATATTGTAAGGAATATTGTTGTTTTCCCAATAAACAAGACATTAAATTTCACACTTTAAAAATAAACAGAGTATATATGTATATATACACAAAGGAGGCAAGAAGTCATTGACATCACGCTGGGTTCGGTATCGGTGGCCTCATGGGCCAAGGACTGGCATGTTGCGACGGAACCATCTCTTTCGGATCACCGTCAGATCAGGTTCACCTTGGATCTAGTTCCTGTCAAGGATGAGAGCTACCACAGGGACCATAAAACTACCGATTAGGTGGCCTAGACAGGCCCTCGAAGGTAGATTAATAAATGTACCTAGATCTCGTAACATCGAAGAGGTGGAATCTCAAACGAAACTCTTGCAAGGGGTGATTATGGCTTCTTGTGACAGCAGTTGTCTCCTAAGGAAGAGGATTGGAAGGAGGAAAGTTCCATGGTGGAATTAAAACCTCCAAACATTGCAAACAGAAACGCGCAGGCTCTTTAACAGGGCAATGCGCACTCACCTTTAAACAGACTGGGACAGCCATAAACGGTCCCAGCGTCTCTATAAGAGCTGCATTTGCAGCCAAAAGAAGGCTGCCTGGAAGGACTTCTGCAAAAGCATCGAAGACCTTTCGGAAGCCGCAAGACTGTGCAAAGCCAGTCACACCACATTGGAGACCCTAAGGCTTTCATCTGGTAGACTCACAACCACCACCGAGGAACGTCTAAAGCACCTCAGGGAAGTTCACTTCCCTGGATCTATTATAGTGACAAAGGAAGCACAACCACAATGTAGTAGCCGCGCTCGATGAGATCGCAGTTAGCGCGTCAGTCAGGAGAAGATGTCCACAGGGAGGAGTTTACTCGCCTCTACCGTGGTGCCTCGTCCTTGACGGTCTACTAGCGGAACTTGAGAATGCCGGTTTGTATATGCAAGGCAATGCAGATGACACTGAAATTTTAATTTCAGGCCCGGAGCCGGCCGTTGGACTCCCCAGGAATATCGTAAGGCAGGAGATTGAAAACTGGGCTTGCTCTTAGTTCAAAATCTACTCGATATTGAATCTAGGGCTGAGCCAGTCTAAGCTTCTTATTCGAGAACCTTCGTCTTGACGTTCCAAACAACTCCTACGCTTAAGTAGAAAACACATCAGGATGATGGTAGGTCTTCTGGTTGTCCATGGCACCTTAACACCATGTGCAGGTTCTGTGGAGAAAAAGAGAAATCTTCCCCCCATCTTTTAACTGCCCCAGACTAATGGCACTGAGGCACCGACACCTCGGCATCCTATTTCCGAAGCCGAAGGAATTACAGGATATCTCCATTAGCGGGGTACTAGCCTTTGGCGTAAGTACCGGTTTGCATGAGGAGAATACCTAAACTAACGGTAAACGTACAATGAGCCAATAGACCTGCGTGCTATGGCATTCCGCACCGCCGCGCCGCGCCGCGCCGTAAGAAGAAGAAGAAAAAGAAGATGAATACTTCAACAATATTTAAACCTTATACGTATTTCTATATGTCGAAATACGTATAAGGTTTATAATCAATAAATATTGTTGAAGTAATAAAGTGTTTTATACATCGCTGATTAAAATAGTTTCCAAAATATGAAAGATTAAATATTGTTGAAGTATAGAAAAGTCCAGGTGAAGTTCCTTCGCTAGTTATTACTTATTAGCAAGTAAGACCGTAAAGAAACGCTTACTTGTAGCGAAAGGAAAATAAATTTAACAGAAGCTTCATTAAGGTAAGTATTTGACAGTTACCTTCTAGTAGATCATTTCAGAGTTACGTATTTGTTGTTGAACTAATAATTTGGAACATTAACGTTGATTCTAGTAGTTATTTCCTAGCATCATTATTAACTAGGCATAATTGCTCATTATATAACATCAAAAAGTGAGAGAATGCTTAAACTTGTAAGGCACTGAGTAAATGGTTATTTATACTCAGCCTCGCCGATCTATTTATGCAAATATTCTCCAGTGTATTTAATAATAACAAAGCTTAATTATACAGTATGTGTCCGTAAATATATCCGCGTGTTAATTTCTAAAATAAATTAATTACGGACAAGAATTTTGTTCAATAAACCCAATTGATTTTGCGCCTTAACCATCAAAAGTAGTTATTTGGTTCCGTAATTTGATTGCATCTTTATAAGCATTAATACGTTAGTAATTATTTATATAATTTCATAATTACACTTTCAGTGGCAAACAGCCATCCATACCTACGTAACAAATTTTATATAAATATAAATAAGTTTATTAATTAATAACTCAATGGTTACAATGGTTACAAATACTAAATACATATCACCAACGTTTTACGAATGTATAATATTTTACTAACACAAATAGGTACCTACAACATAAAATAATAAGTTCTAAATCTATAACACCTAAATTACACTGTTCTATATGTAATAATATGCATTCTTAAACTACTCTTAAAGGTATGTAAAGTTTTATTGTTTTTTACAATTTCTGGCAGTTGATTATACAAATCCAAACCCTTGTGGAATATATTATTCATTGTTTGAGACTTATTTTTTGTTGTAATATAGTAATTATCATTTTGTCTAGTTTGGTAATCGTGAATATCAGATACTTTAACAAGATTGTTTTTCAAATATTTGGGCAACATACCTTTTACAATTTTGTATATAAAGACCATGCAATTAAACTGAAGTTGCTCTTTAACTAATAGAAAATTTAAACATTCCAACATAAATATAATTCTAGTAAATCTATTACAATGTAATAATGCTCTCATAGCACGGTTCTGTAACTTTTGTAACTTCTGTAATTCACAATCGTTTAGTAAGAAAAGAATAGTACTGCAGTATGTAAAATGAGAATAGATCATAGTGTTGTATACAGTTAATTTTGAATATAATGATAAATGTGGCGCTATTCTTTTTAAAAACCCAATTTTTTTACCTATCTTTTTTTGTAGTACATTTAAGTATGATTTAAAAGTTAACTTTCTGTCAATTATTATACCTAGGTATTTCACTTCGTCTACCATTTCTATTTCACAACCATCTATTACAATCTTAAGGTTATTTACTTTAAATGCATCTAAACAACTTTGACTTGATATTAACATACCTTTGCTTTTATTTACATTTAACTTCAGTTTATTTCCTGCTAGATAATTATTAACCAAACATAAATCACTATTAACATTATCAATTAATGAATTTAAATCTTCTCCTGCTAGGTATATTAGGGTGTCATCTGCAAACATGTGGATTTTACACTTTTTGACAATTTTCACAATATCATTTATATAAATGACAAACAGTAAGGGCCCCAGAATACTGCCTTGTGGAACTCCTATGTTTACATCCTTCGGGCTGGACCTCTTTTGTTTCCATTTTGTAATTTGTTTTCTGTTGTGCAGATAGTCTCTAATCCACTGCAACACCTTTCCTCTTATACCGTATTTATACATTTTCTCAATAAGAGTGTTCCTGTCGACAGTTTCAAAAGCTCTTCTATAATCTAGAAATATTGCACAAACCGATTTGCCTTCATCTCGTGCCTCCTTCCACTCATTGACAACATACTGTAGTGCCGATTCGCAAGAATGATTATGCCTGAATCCTGATTGGTACTCTGTTAATATATCATTTTTTTCAATAAACTCCCTAAGTTGTTTATATACCACCGCTTCTAAAATCTTTTCAGTTGCTGCCAGCATATTTATTGGTCTAAATTCTTCGCTTTTCTTTGTCGATTTCACTTTTGGAATAGGTATTACCGTCGAAATTTTGAGATCTTGAGGGACTACACCTTCTGATATCGATAGATTAATTATATTTAGCAATGCAAATCCCATGACACAAAACAGCTCCTTTAAGGTATTCATATGAACTTCATCGGGACTGCCTTTGTTAACTTGTTTACACACTATTCTTTTTAGGTCCTCTATAGTTATTTTTTTTAAGTTTTGAATCTGTTCTTTTGATTCCTGTATATTTTCAGTTACGTTACATCTATTGAAGTTTATTGTTGCTATTATACTTTCGACACTATCTATGAAATAGTTGTCAAATCTTCGTGCAATTTTTTCATTAATTATTTCCGTTGTTCTGTCAAACTCAATTTCCAAACTTGATTCTTTTTTGTCTTCTTGAATAATGTTTTTTATAGTTTTACACATTTTTTTATGGCCATGCAATTGATGCAATTACTATTATGGGCGATAATTTCAAAATTCGAAACAATTGGGTCGATCGAGTACTCGAAGTTTAAGCTAATAAATCAAAAAAAAACTAACAAAGTATTGTGTAATTACTGGCATATCCCTGAAGAGGTAGCCGTGATTCTTAGAAATGCACTAAAAGGAAGGTTGCACGCAAGAAATAGTTTGCAGCTGCAGCCCTCTTTTCTTATGGTTAAATATTTGGTGTTGACAATTTTTATTGCATTTTGAACACCTGCATAAAAGAGCGGAATTTTTACATAAAAGCTTTTTGCAGATAAAAACAAGCAATAAACTTCAAGAGGGTTGTTTATTAAATACTGCCCGCCCTTTATTGAATAATTGGCGATGACAGGGTTTTTATTTATGACAGCTTTTAAGGAAACATGCATGTGAATTTCCCTATACAATACAGTATCTATCTCATGCTGGTTTTATGAGTTTCGAATTGCTTCACGATGCAATATATTTTGGGTACATGTGATGTAGATTTTTACGTATGCCTATCGCTACACGTCATCTTTTCTTGATGTCAGATTAATTTCCTTATTGTTTTCTTTAGTTTGTGAGAGCTGCGTATTTTCAAGTATTAACCTTCCAGTTATAACGTGTGGTCTCACAGACCGACGATTTCATTTTTCTTGGATACATTTAAAACCTTTACGGCTAGGGGTCGGAGATTTTCAGTACCTTCAAATCGACTGTATTTGCATTTTGCACATCAGATGACATTTGAAAGTAGGTGGGTGCAGTTGCTCGGTAGTTGCAGCGTACTTCGGTCTAATACCTTGATATAAAAATATTTAATTTTTTACCTCCTACTACACAAGCGAAGAGCCTACCCGGAGTGAAAGACTTCGACACCTTCAGGTATATGACGATAGGTTATGATGATGATGATATTAGAAGGTATATTGATTCTGAAATTGTTTCCAATTAATCATTATATTGTCACCTTATTTCTTAGCAACTATGAGTTACGAAGCTGAACAGCAAAAACTTGCGTTTACTTGAAGAAGAAGATGCTTACGTAACAGATTATGACGACGACGCGACGGCGTGTAATAATTCACCAATTTTCAATCCTAATTATTTCAGTTATAATTAGCCGTACTAAAAAACGGGTATATGTTTTTATACGTTGTTCTTATGTTTATTTATAACAATGCTTGTCAGAATTTAATTTAATTTTTTTAATAAGAATAGTTATTTATTGTACAAGATGATAAAATTGCACTTTATCTTCGAGAGCGATTTTAGCGTCGAGGCGTCAGCCGAGACGCTAATAAGCATCGAGAAGATAATGAAATTTTATCGTCGTGTGAAATACAACATTTTTTCTATAGCAATTGTTAAAGAAGACCAAAAAATGAGGAAAAATCAATGATAAATTTAATTTAAAAGTGTCAGGAAAAAACAGTTTCACGAAAAAATGAGTAGGTGGCTTTAATAACTTTTTCTATTTTGGTTCTTTACTGACTACTTTATGAAACTCATTTGGATTTCATAAAGCAACTATTTAAAGAATTCAAAATTTCATTTTGTTAGGTTGGTGACAACCATGTGACAACAAAACCTTCACGCGTTATAAACATAACCTTCAAATTGTAAGTTCCAAAAATTAAGATTAATTAGCGCATTTTCCGCTACTTTGCATAGCGCGGGTGGGGTGCAAGATAATTCTTCTTCCATCTTATCATCAAATCTTAGGTATTTTAAAAATTAAATCACTTTCAAACACAGTTTGTGTAAATTTTAATTTGACAGTAGTTTGAATTGTTTGAAATTGCTTTAAATGTTACCAACAGTCACATAACAAAAACAAAAAACAAAAAAACTTCCTAATCGATTATATTTTTAAATTAAAATATAAAATAAGGTAATTTTTAACTTTTTTGGACCAAAATAGAAAAAAATGTATAAAAGACACGTTTCATAACACATTTAAGCGCACTTGTCCATTAGAAAACTCGCCGCAAGCGGCTCGTTTTCTAACTTGGACGCGTAATAATTGTAAGTACTACTTTATCTACCCTTGATGGTAAAGTGCTACTTTTCCCTCTAATTTTAGTTAATAATAGCACGTTTTAACAGTTGCTATAGAAAAAATATAATTATTTAGTTATGCATGTTTTTGTTTTTTATTATTTCTTCAACAATAAAAATTTCTAAAATATAGTGCGTGATTTTTACTGAAACTAAACTTATTGAGAACAATATCTAAGGTATCCAAATTATTTGAATTTGCAACAGAAAAGTTACAAAAAGTATTATACAAAAATAAATTATAAAATCGGTCCCACAGACCGACGTTATCACTAATGTTAAACGGCGGCACGTTGTCACTGGAGGGTTAAGGCCGTTTGCGTTTGTAATTTAATTGTTCATTACTGTTTTATTTTATAATCATTTCTACCCGCACATAGCTTAAGGAATTTTCTTATTTGTATGTAATATTGTATAATATTTTATACCATTTCTGTACGTGCAAGGTGCACTCAAGGAACCCAAAAAAGTGTTTTTTTTAAATATATGTCTGTGGGTGACGCTTCTACAGGCGAAAGTATTGGCCGATTTTGATGAAATTTTAAAGCAAGAGGTATATCGAAAATTGTAGTTCCAGTTAAGCTTTTCAAAAAAATCCGAAACCGGAAACGGAAGTCAGACCTGTTTTTTTGGTTACGTTTTTTTTAAAACTATTTTTTGAAAATTTGAGCACGGAATGTGATAGAAGAACTTAAGGCAAATCGAAAACTTTTCCGGCATTTACGTGACTTAAACTCCGCCTTTCAATTAGCTTTAGTTAAAAAATATATTTTTTATTCTTTGCATATTTTGTTCCCATAAATAAAACTATTATAACCATTTTTGTCCGACATCCGAAGCGGAATTTGTAATTCGCCGAATCGCGGCGGGCGCTTACCTTGCTTTAGTGCAGATAGTTGCGCCTCGAGGGATACTGAGGGTAGATAATTGTAAGTCAGCTGCAGCTGCAATTGTTTTGAGGAAATGATATTGAACTATTTCAATAAATGTATGAAACCTCTTCTGTGTTTTATTTATCAAATTATTTTTATAGAGTCCAGCATCCAGGTGAGTTTTCGTTCAATTAAAAAAACTGGTGCCAAAATTGTAAATTCATAATGAAAATCTGTGGAATCTCGGCAGAAACTTTATCGGTAAAAACACCTCTAAAAGTATTCATCCCTTAGGCCTTAACACAAATTCACTGCTAAAATTATTATTGTAAATGATTCACATACAGAAAATGTTGGCAAAGACTTCGCCGGCTCCTGTAACCTGTTAGGGGTAAGCGGATTAGTAGTAAGTAGGTAGAAAACATCTTTTTCATGTTGACCAGGACAGACCTTTTAACAGAATAACCAATCGACCAGCATATTTTTATTTAAGAGTGTTATTTATAACTTGCTTGGTTGACTGCTTTCTAGATCTTCAGTACAAACAGCACAACCTGTCGCTCTCGTCTACTACTATTTCAAGAAATGTAATAATTCGTAAACGTTGCGGGTCTATAAGAGTATAGTCAATGGTAGTAGTAACATTTACGGCAAGTTCGAGCTCTACCACAGTGTTATAGTAATGGGACAGGGACATGGACATTCGTTGCGAATTTTAATGAATGAAAATGTAATATACAAGGTTATTCAAAAGTATGGAATAAAATTCGTATTTCTGTAGGGCATTGGTTTTTGAAAAACTCCTCGGACACTTAAATTGAATTAAATATAACTGCATCTTTATGTGATATCTTTTGTTTTACGACGTCAACCTCCGCACGCCCAGCCCCTCGACTTATTTTTTTATAAATATCGACCTATACTTTGTGTGGGCTCGTTGGAAAACTTGCAAAAAAACTGCATTCTACTATCATAAATGAACTGAGAACGTTGGTTTTTAAGTTATAGCGATTGAAAGAAAAAATAAACGTTTTCCATACTTTGTTATTAAGACGTTAATGTAGCCCCGTTCGTTTACTTTTGGTCGCTGATTGGTTGCTCTTCAAGGTCGACCAAATTGCAACCGCTCGCGTTCGTTTAAAAACAATGATGTCATACAGCAAACCTGCAGTGGGATTTGTTTACTCGATACGTCTGGTATCGGATTGCGTACTCGGCACGACAGTGCGCTATCGAGTGGTAGATGATTCTAAAACGCATTCGTATAGGTACGTCTACTAACGATACACTTACACCGGTATGTTGACTTCTTAACGCAAATTCGTTCATCGGCGCGCATGACGTCACGCGCGATGGCCTGTGGAAGCATCTAGGCATACTTTTACTTGTGTTTCAGTGTTAAGATTTGATTTTTAACATGTAAATTCGTTGGTGGTTCGTATAAGGTTCTCAAATTAGCTAAAATGCCAAGTTGTGCGATCGCTACCTGTAGAAATTATACCGCAAAAACGAAAGGCACAGAAATAAAGTATTAAAAACTTAAGGAGAAAATAGAAGCATTAGAAAGGGACAACATCGATCTTTTAAATAAAGTTCGGGAAATAAAAGAATCCACTGCTCGACACTATGACAGCGTTCTGGCAACAGTTTTTACACCCGGACAAATACGAAAATTACTAGATCCGGAGCCAGGTAGAAAAATCCGTTGGCCCCCAGAAGATATTGCCTCCGCTATTTCCTTACGAAGCGTCGCGTTAGCCCAAAAGCGTACAGATATTTGAGAGTTCATAACCATCCCTTACCTGCTATGTCTACTGTGAGAAGCTGGGTTTCAAATTTTGACGTAAATCAAGGCATTTTAAAGAGTGTCATAACATTAATGAAGAAAAAGTCGGCTGATTTTACTGAAATTGAACGAATCTGTGATTTATCATTCGACGAAGTTTATTTATCAAACAAAATTGAAATTGACAAAAAACATGAACAGAAAGTAGGCCCCCATAAATCCTGCCAAACAGTTATGGCGCGTGGTTTAATTTTGAATTGGAAACAACCGATCTATTATCAGTTTGATCAGGCAATGACTAAGGAAATTCTTGAAGAAATAATTTCAGAGTTGTACAAGGCAGAATTCACAGTTGTGGGAGTTGTCAGTGACATGGGCACTAGCAATACGGCATTATGGTCAAAACTAAAAGTTGGTTATAAGAAAAAGAGCTTTTTTCGGACACTCAATGGAAATGGACTACATTTCCTTATTACAAATCGTAAAGAAAAGTATCTCTTTTCTTTATAGCAACCATTTCTTTGTAGCAACAAAATAAACAATTATTAATTATTTATTGGAATAAATATTAAACGTACAACTATTAACGTTAGATTTATAAATGCATTCAGGAAAACTAACCTTTTCATGAAAAAAAGGAAGCATAACTTCTTCGTCGATATCCCTTACATTCTTTGAAGTCCTCCAGGAATTGAAAATATTGTAGGTCTTCTCATATTTATCTCGTGATTTCGAGGGTAATAAAGTAGCAACAGCTTCAAGCGCTAATGCCGATATTTCAGGATAATTTTCATTAGTTATTTCCATTTTCACAAAATTTCACGCGACCACACTTGACAAAATTTTTGTTTACTTATATTCTTAACGAAAAGTAAGTGTTTCTTTACTCATCGCGATTCGTAAAGAAAAACAATGTACCGCATTTGTTAAAACTTGCGCGAAATCATCTAATTGATAATGGTTTAAATGTAGAGGGTCATAGAATCAATGTAGACTATTTTGAAAGTTTACTTAACGTTTCCACTACAGGACTGACATTTGCTCATAAATTAACACAATTTCATCTTCAGCTGAAAGGATCCATGCGACAACGCGTTCGCCCAGCTGTCCAAGTATTTTCAAATTCCGTAGCAAAAGCTATCGAATATTGTGGAGCAAATGGACTTATGCCGAAAAATAGTATCTGGAAGAAGGCTGCTCAAATGGGGTTCTGACCTATAGTTCCAATTTTCAAAAATAACGTATGAGCCATGTAGCTTTAGGTCTAACTCAATTAATCTAATAGTTTTAAAATTTTAAATTTTTGCAGTAATTAACTGATGTTGTAATAAAAATTTACGATATTTAAATGCGCGCGTTTTTATGGGCGCCATATTACTTTAGGGCGTGACATCAGCTACCAGCCGTTAACCAAACGCGCAGTGCAGTGCACAGTGTTAATCTTTGTATGCAATTTGAAGTGTCAAAGCGTGTTTCTGATTTTAAAATCTATAGAGTGTGAATTAACAGATTTAGAAGTCATTATGACTGACAAGGAGTACGTGCAAGCTACCTCAGATAATCTCCCATCTGTTGATGTTTTAATGGTGATGGAGTATTTAAAAAGCGACACGCAGTTTACTTCTGCAGAAATCAGAGGAGTGAAACGTCAAAGGTATGTAAAAATAAATTTCTTCTGAGCTGAGCAACTTACTTAATAAGTATTTTTTCAAGTAAAAGCTTTTGGAAACTTTCGTAGCTTATTTTTTATTTTTGCACACATATTTCTAACGTTTATGTTCCTACTTCATACAAATATTGTTTATAGATTTGCAAATGAAAATTATGGTGACAATGCTGTGGGATATGTACAGTTATTAAGAAAAAGGCCCCTGTGCATCGTAAAAGGGCGAATTTGTCCAGAACATCGGGTAAAAAATACACCCTGCCATGTGACTGCTACTATAAATGAAGACGAACAGAAGGTTGTGAGTGTTGCATGCCACGACTGCGCTGCTTCAGCTGGTGGTTGCAAACATTCAATTGTATTTTTAATGTGGATTCACAGGAGAAGTGAAGAACCCTCTCCGACTGATGTTTCGTGCTACTGGAATAAACCACGACTAGCATGTGTTGGTGGTTCGACGAAATACGTAGAGGTAAAAGATTTGTGTACGTCAAAAAAACCGCAACTTAACCTCCCAAGCAACGCCACATTTTTACAGGGCATTATAAATTTAGCTCAAGATAACAATATTGACTGTCAACTTTCTAGACACGAAATTAAATTGGCTAACGATGTATTTAGTGATGTTGCTATTTATAAACAGATGATTGACTTTCATCAGCAAGGGAAAACGTTGGCGACAGATTTTTTTACATTCAGTAAATGTTTTATAACGGCAGAAATTTGTAAGAAAGTGGAAGCAGGAACGAGGTTGCAGAATAAATCGCCATTGTAGTACGAACTGCGATTTGGTAGAGTAACAGTATCAAAGTTACATGAAACAGCACACTGTAAGACATCAGATGGTGTTCTTACTGAAAGTATTTTTGGAGCAGGAAATTCTGTCGACACAGCTGCTGATTGTTGGAAAAACATGTGTTACCCGCACTCGAAACAAAGCTGCAGTGTAAAATAAATAAGTGTGGATTGATGTTAATTCCAGAATATCCAATTCTTGGTGCTTCACCGGATGGAATTACAGAGGATTATGTGGTGGAAATAAAGTGTCCTGCTAAGGAAAAAGCTGTGCAGCGATACATCAAAGATGGAAACATTACAGAAAAATGTAAAGCACAAATACAGCTTCAAATATTCGCCGCCAACAAAAAGAAGGGGTTATTTGCCGTTGCATCACCTGATTTTGAAAATACAGGAGACATCGAACTGTTATGGGTTTCATACGATGAAGCATTTTTAATGTGTTTAATAAAAAATGCTTTAAAATTTTGGAGTGAAAATATATTTAGAAAATTAATGGAATCTGTACGCTCTTAAATTAATGTAAATATACCTAGTAGCTATTTATAAAAAAATGTAAGAAATAATAATTGCCTTTCTGTGTAATATAAGATAATACAAAAAATTCTTTTAATTGATTCTTCCACTTACTATTAAAAATCTGCTTAGTTGTAAAAATAAACTACTGAGGTAGGTATCAAAATTTATTTCAAAAATATTCATTGGTTATCCTACTAAAAAAATAATATCGTAAATACTATTAAAATAACATTTTATAATTGCTATATAATTGGACTTTGCAAATTAATTAAAGCACAAACGATAATAACAATGTCATCAATATAATGTAGTAGCGTAGTAGTGGTGTATGACAGAATGTGGTTTTAAAAATTCAAATTCTCTAACTCTCCTAATCACTCGTTCAATATGAATTCTCAAGCTTACTATTCGTTTTGTTAGTAGTACTTCATGCTTATCAGGCTTCAACAGGGGCGGACTGGCCTACCGGGATACCGGGAAAAATCCCGGTGGGCCGATGCATTTTGGGCCGGTTTATTAAAGAAAGAAATAAATAAATTGAATATAATAATGCAACCATTATAGAAATTATTTTTATATAAGTCGGGCCGGACACACACTGGGCCGGCCATTACGTTTAATTTTTTGCCGTTGCAAAAGAAAAATAGTAAAACGTTAAAATAACAGTTCTGGCCCAACAGCTCTGCTTGCGGCTTAATAAAATAGAACACTGGTAAATAATATCCACAACCATTCCACCTACTTAAGTTGGGACCGTTGTTTCCAATACAATAATACTATTGTTACGTATTCTAATGTTACGTATTCTACGAATTTCATGTAATTCGGAGCTTAATTTATGAGGCCGGCCGATCGCAGTGTTTGGTTTGTTTATACTACAAGCACAAACATAATCATACCACTGTTTTGCCTAACGTTTTAGGTACCTATTTTAAAATTGTTTTACTTCAGTTTCAGTCCCTTTTACGAATGCGTTTGAATCACATCGGCCGTCCCCAACAAATAAATACTCGTATAATATTTACTTAAAATTAGTAGGTTAAAAAGACAAAGTTGTTAGTTTTTAATTTAGTGCTAGTTTTGTGCGTTTATTAAACAATAGTTTTTAGTGTCGTTAGTTTATATAATTAAATAATTAATAATAAGATGAAAAAGGCTAAAGGGGGCGCAGAAAAACTTCGCGAAAAGAAAAGAAAATTATTAGCAAAAGATGCTAAAAAATCTGTGAAAATTTCCAAATATTTTCAGCAAACTGATGAACAGACAACTACTACAGAAACAGAAACTCTGACTTTCTCACAATCACCACAACCATCTACCTCCTTTCAATTTGTTGAAGAGGAAATAGAAGAAATTGTAGACACAGTAACAGCTCCAACCTCAATTTCGTCAACAATTATAGTGCCAGAAAATGAACCGATTGATGAGAAAGAAGAAGTGAAGGAATCGTTAAACATTTTTGTTAGGCCTGCTATTACAGATATAGCTCTATTTTTCAAATTGCATCCCAAGCAACCGTCTTTATTCACTAATCTTCCTTTTACAAAAAAAGTATTCCACAAAGAAAAAGGTCAAGACCGATGTTGGCTCAGTTATAATAAATTAAATTATAAATTATATTGCTCTGTTTGCCTAGCGTTTGCAAAAACAAACGAACGTAATTCATTTATTGAGGGAACGAGTGATTGGAAACATGTGCATCAAAGAATCAAGGAACATGAAGGTAGTAAAATGCATGCCCACTGTACTGAAGCTTATTTTCTATACTTGCACGAGCAAGATATTAATACCATGTTATTTTCAAAACAAAAGACCATCAGAAAAGACCAAGTCAAAAAGAAACTTCAAATTTTAGAAAGAGTGGTAGACATAGTAAAACTTATTGGAAAACGCGGCTTAAGTTTTCGGGGAACACAATTTGGGGCTGCATATACATTAGATGATTCCAAACTTGACCATGGTAATTTTTTAGAACTTATTATATTAATAAGTAAACATGATGTAGTATTAAAAGAACATTTAGATATTATAATTAATAAAAGCAAAATTGCCCACGAAGCGGGTAAAAGAGGACGAGGAAATCTATTATCCTTGTTATAAAAAAAAACGGTAGTCGTAGTAATACAATCAATTGGTTCATTGATTAAAAAAGAAATTTGTGGCCAAATTCAAAATGCAGGTATGTATTCAGTAGAACTTGATACAACCCAAGATGTTTCGGTGAAAGATCAATGCAGTGTTGTTATAAGATATGTTTTTGACGGTAAAATTAATGAAAAAGTAATTGCCGTTGTAAACTGCGAAAGTTCAACTGGCCAAAGTTTTTTAGAACTTTTAAAAAATGTTTTATTTCTTAATAATTTAGATATACAGCAATGCATAGCAAATGCAAATGACTGTGCAGCAAATATGTCGGGTCAGTTTAATGGTTTTACTGCTTGGTTAAGTAATATTTTGCCGCAACAAATTCACGTTTGGTGTTACAGCCATGTTCTTAATTTAGTACTTTGTGATGCCACAAAAGATCCAATTGCAGCAGCTTCGTTTTTTTCTTTACTTAATTCGTTAGCTGTATTTTTCAAAGAATCTTACAAACGAATGAATATTTGGCTAGATGTCGAAAAAAGGAAAAAATTGCAAATTATTGGCGAAACAAGGTGGTGGGCGTAAGAAGTGGCTTTAAGAAGAATTTTTGGATTGTTTGGAGAATACAGTGATTCCCTATTTGTTGACATAATTATTGTACTTAGCACAATTATAGATAAACAAGAAATGAACTCTGAAATTCGATCAAAAGCGCAAAATTTTAGAGATTCTCTTTTAAAATATGAAACAATATTAGTGGCACATATTTACTTACGAATTTTTAGCCACACTACACCTTTATCCAATTACTTACAAACAAGTGGATTAGATCTACTCAAATGTCATCAATTAGTATCAGAGACTTTAAAACAATTAAGAGATATTCAAAAAGATGTCAACACAATAATAACCTTGGCAAAGTCATTTATAACACGAGCTTCTAATGAATTGCAACAAAGAAATATAGACGATATAGAAATTCAAAATGCGTTTCCAACTAAAAGAATTCGTTTTAAAACAAGAATGGCGTCAGAAACAACACGTGATACTCCTATAACTGATGCAAACCAACATTTTACAGTAACTGTCCACAACGTGATTTTGGATAAAATAATTGAAAGTATGACAACTAGATTTGAAAAAAATGGTGAATTATATATGGACCTAAGTTTCCTGTCGCCTAGTAATTTTAAAGAAATCGCTGAAAATGGAATTCCTGAAAACGCTCTTCAATGTTTAAGCGAAAAATTGATTAAATTTGATGACCGAGTCACTAAAAGTAATTTATCTCAAGAGTTAATTGATTTTGCTTGTAAATGGGACAGATTAAAAAATTCGATAACTGAAGAATATTCTTTACTTGAACGGAACTTGGATTTTGATGAATTCGAAGAAGAGAAAGAACAAAAAGAAGAAAGTGCGGATAAACTGACAACTTGCAAGAACTGTAAAAATTGTGCAATTTGCTGCTACCAATTACTGTACCAATTTAATTTATTTAGTGAATCGTACAGCATGCTATCATTGGCATATAAATATTTATTGACAATTCCAATTACCCAAGTGTCTTGCGAACGGTCCTTCTCTAAATTAAAATTTATTAAAAATCGACTGAGAAGTACATTATCAAATGACAATTTGGAATCATTTATGTTAATGGCATGTGAAAAAGATGTTTTAAACAATATTGACTGTGATTCCATTATAGACAAAGTTGCCGAAAAGAGTGATTTATTACGAAAGGAACTTTTGGTTTGATTTGCCGTGTTCACCATTTCTGTACTTTATTTATGTAAGTACCTTAGAACTTAAAATTATAATGTTATGTTCAAGCATGTGTCCTTCACAATTTTTCGTATTTTTTTTTAAACTTGTGGCATGATTCATATCAAGTTAAATTATTTGTAAGTGAGATTTGATTTAAATGCATTCTTCGTAGCCACGCTACTTTCTTCAAAAAAATTTTCGGCTGGGCCGGCCGATTCACCAATTTCCCGGTCGCAAATAAGCCCCCAGTCCGCCCCTGGGCTTCAAGTTACTATAAACACTTGGTGGTTTAAACAAAGTGCAGTTTTGTTCTTCAATTAAGTTTTGCACTTTTTTGAATCCACGATCTGCCACAACCGCACATCCAGGGGGAAGTTTATCTCGAAAACCACATTGTTCGACAATAACACTATCGGAAGTGCGACCACCATAATCGGTGGAAATAAAATTTATAAATCCATCAGGGGTTGCTGATATTAGATATTTTACAGTATTACATTTTTTATACTGTGACCAAGTGAGGGATTGATTTAATGAATTTGTAGGTTTTTGTATTGCCACTTCAAAACAATCTATAATCGATTGTACATTACTATACCGAGTCATAAATGGTTCTGGCAACACTTTCTTGATGGTCGCTTTTTGAGGCCAGTATACTAATGTTTTCAAAAAATGAGCAAGTGTAGGAACAGTTTTTCCAAAAACTCTCGAACTGTGCCCTTCAGACCAGTTAAATTGATTACCAAGTCTATCGAAACTGTCATTTACTTTTACTTCCATTAACGTAAAAAATATTTGCTCTTTAGTAAGATTACTTTGTTTTACCAAATAATCAATGAACGGTGTAAACACCAATGTAACTCTTTGAATTTTGTGAAATAAAAGAAAGGGTAGAATTTAAAGAAGCAACCATTGTATTACTGTAAATTATCTCACTATTGCTATCACTACTGTCATTACTATCCACAAATTCTTCATCACTATTTGGAAATACACTTTCATAAGAGTACTGAATACTGTGAAACTACAGTGCGTGATAAATGCTTAATTGGAGACGTAATAGCATCGCTGGTACTCTTCTTTAATGGTGATGTTGCTTTGTTGTATGCTTTGATACTGATTTTACAATTTATTCCTTTACTTGCATAAGAAGGTGTACTTTGAATTCCAATTGATTTTGTTTGAGCTGGCGACTCCGTGCTGCATGTTGCAACAGCAACAGCATCATTATTTATTTCAATTTCGGAAGATGAAGAAAAATCCAATTTAGCAGAATTATATGTACTAGAACTTCCCTGTGTGCTTTTCAGCGCTTCTTGTACCAACTCGATTCTCTTTCTCTTAAGAACAGCGGAACGTTCGGGTGGTGTTGATAATCGTTTTCTATCTTCTTGACAGTCAAAAATGTGTGGAATCACATGTTTTTTTAAGTATAAATAGACCCTCCTATTAATTGAAATTTGACAATTTTCAACATCTTCCTCTAACTGTAAACAAAAATAGGTATTGAAGTAATTACTAGGTTTCAAAAAACGCTTATGTACCACTAAGGCACTAGCCATTTATAAGTTTTCAGTTTCATTAAATTTCCTACCTTGAAATGTACTTCACACACATAAAAACTGCTTTTTGTAAGTGGATAATCTCTTCTCACTGCTTTAAACCACAAACGTTTTCGGTTTTCATTTACAGGTACAGAAATGAATATTTTATTTGGAGTAGCTATAGATGTAGAAGTGCATTTTGGAACAAAACACCATTTTTTTACCATTATAAAAGTAATATTTCTTTTGTTCTACAGCAATAATAATTGGATAGTTGTAAATACTGACGCTTCTCTCTTTAAAAAATCACAACTGCCGCATGGCGCTTCGTACAGATACCTAAACGCGTATAGTAATGACGTAGCGCGAGCCACGCGTGCGCGCTGCACCCTTTGGCGCGTATTTGAAATATTTTAAACTTTAAATATTTTTTTTGGCTTTATTTTTTAGAATTAGAAATAAATAAAAAATACGGGTCAAATATTTTTTGCTATTCTTTTGATAGGTTAGATTTAAAAAAATAGGTTAGGACCCCATTGTGCAGTTATATAACGACCGGTTCGATTTGTTTAATTCCAGATCTAAATTGGTCGGAAATTGTCCTGGAAAAAATGCATTCGGTACTGATTTTAAAAACCAGCAAAATCTACTGAATCAGATGTCGGGAGTTATTAATTCGATGAGAGTTGGTAACCATAAAAAACTTATTCCGTTTCAAAAAGGGATATTGCTCACCAACAGATCGATGTCAGAAATGTTTGATTATTTACATGAAAAATATAACGTAGAATACATTTTAACTTCAAGGCTAAACCAAGACGTTCTTGAGAATTTCTTTTCATATGTTCGAGGTGGTGCAAATGATCACCCTTCTCCTCTTGATTTTAAATACAGGCTACGATGGTTTATTTTGGGGAAACATTCGTCGGCCATTTTTACGAAAAATAGAAACACCGCAGAAAATAATGAAACATACTTACTTAACATACTAAAATAATCATCTAATAGCCCTTCCACAAGCGATATAATTACTGAAGATATTTGTTTAACTCAGAAGATGCTTTCTAACTTAACAGAAGATATTGAAACCTCACCAGAACAATTTGAAGAAGAAAAACTCATTTCTAATTTCTTCGCCTATGATTATTGTTGAAACTGAAAGAAAAGAACCTAGATCTGACTATAGAGCCTTAAACGCTATTACAGTGCCGCAGCAACATCCAGTTCCGAATATAGTCTTGTGTTGAACGATGTAGTAATGCCAAGTATCTAAGTTTAATTGATGTGGTGAGAGCATATTGGCAAATCGGGATGACAGAACGAGCTAGCAATTATGCAGCTATTATAACTCATCGAACCAGTAACGTTAGCTTTTGGACTACAATCTGCACCGTTTTCTTTTCAAAGATTGATGGACAAAATCTTGGAGGGAATGAATGATTTTGCAGAGCCATTTCTGGATGATGTGGCAGTTCACTCAATGAACTGGAAGGAGCATTTAACGCATTTACGAAAGGTTTTCGCCGCAATGCACCAGGCTGGTTTAACCATAGAAGCAAAAAAATGTGAGTGGTGAAAGGCCCAAGTATTGTATTTAGGCCATAAAATAGGACAGGGATATCGAACTCCATCTGAGGCAAAGGTAGCCGCCATAAAAGAATTTCGTCGTCCGAAAACGAAACGAGCTACAAGGGCTTTTCTAGGTATAACTGGGTATTACAATCATTACATACCAATGTATGCCGAATTAGCTAGTCCGTTGACCGACGCTTTGCACAAAAACGCTAAAAATAGAGTGGAATGAAATGAACAAAGGGAGGCTGCATTTCAGGGATTAAAAGACAAGTTAATGAGTGGTAAGATGTTGAGGGCGCCGGATTTTGGTCGTGAATTTATATTGCAAACGGATTGTTCGAAACGGGGAATGGGTGTAACCTCATCCCAACGCGATCAACAAGACGAACATCCGGTATTATATTTGAGCAAAAAGCTTACAGATAGGGAACAGGCTTATAGCGCGAGTGAGTTAGAATGTGCTGCTTTAGTATGCGCCGTAGGTAGATTGAAACCTTACTTGTACTTGAGCCATTTTACGGTAGAGACGGATCACTGCCCTTTGACATGGTTGAAACAGATGAGCAACAAAAACGGAAGATTGTTACGTTGGTCATTAACCTTGCAAATGCTAGAATTTACTGTCTATAAGCCAGGAAAAAAATGCGGAAACGTAGATTCTCTGTCAAGATATTTTGTTTAGTTATTAATTTAAGGTTTCCAGAATGCTTTGCGTTAATTACGTATTTAGTAAAATTAAGTTTATTTTATTGATGAGACCATGGAGTTTCGAGTTGCAGACTTGTATTGTTTGTAGAAAACTGGGTCCACTGACTAGTCTTGTGATGCCAGAAACAGGAGGTTTCTAACCTCAAAGACTGTCTCAACCGGGGGCAACTATTGGGAACTACGTGCCAACAATGGACATTATCGCGCTCGTCCGAGCTTAGCCGAGGAAAGTGAATGTGTGTGTGTACCTGCGGTCATTCGCTGTTGAGACTCTAAAGCAGACGGTCTTATGTTATATATTATTTTGGTTGCTGCATGCCTATTTGTGTAGCGAATGTAATAAACATCAATTCCACATACTTGTACTGTGTTATTCCGAAACCCAGCTCCTCATCGTTGACGATATACAACAGGGAGATCAGAACAGTTAAAATCGTCAGCAAGTTTATGGTTTATGTTGAAGACTACAATCAATTACAATCATAACGTGGACATCTCAAAATTTTCTAAATTGATAGGTTTCCTTAAAAGTAAGCATAAAGGCTATCGCCCAGAAAAGTCGCAAATATTAGATAAAGAAGATATTTTAAAATGTATACAAGACGCAGCCGACGAAACTTATCTTTTAATCAAGGTAAGACATTTTTTTCTTCTATAAAGGCAAATTTTAATTTTTTGTATTTTAGAGCGTTATGATAGCAGGCATTGCGGGAGCATGCAGAATGGACGAGGAGAGATGCCCCTCCGGGTGAGATGGCCAATGCATTTATTTCTTTTATCTGCATACAGATGGCGGTAAGGGTTAGCGCACAGTAATTTATTTATTATTTGACATTCGTGCTAGCAAGTGGGACCTTATAAGAGCAGATATCGGTAAGTTGTATCAATTTATTTGTTTTCTACATCTTGAAACCGAATTCAACTTTAGAATTATATTTTCGTATCCAAGTTAACAAAAAAATTCTTCCAAATTTGAAGTGTTCGGGCCAAAAAGAATGTATGCAAATTGTTTCTAACCTATAAGTAAGGTCATTGGCCAAACCTGAAATAAGTTACTCGCTGGGGCTTCTCTCCCGCAATAAAAGGAGAGACGCCCCAGTTATTCCTGGTAAAGATGCCCCACAAATTAAATGCTAGACCAGAGCTGAAAGAAATATTTAATCCCTGATTACAGATTTTTATTCAAGAAATGCCCACCGAATATAAACGGAAATGTCTAGAGAGAAGAAAGGGGACGAAAGATCAGTTAGAATTAGCTTTGCAAGCGATTATGGATGGGCAAATGGGTGTTAACCAAGCTTCTCGTTACTTTGGAATACCGTCCCGGACTTTGAGGAGAAGGCGATAACAAAATAATTCTGAAAAATCATCGATGGGGCCTCCCTGTATGTTTGGAGTGGAAAACGAGAAAAAATTAGTAAGACACATACAAAAATTACAAGGAAGGGGTTTTGCACCAACCAGAGACGACTTTCGAAAAATTGCCTATAATTTTGCGAGGCTTTAAAGATTAACCATACATTTTATAAGGAATCAGAGAAAGCGGGCTAGGATTGGTTAAATTACTTTTTACGACGTAATCCTATACTATCAATTCGCAGAGCTGAAGGTGTATCTCTCTCCCGTGCTGAAGGTATGTGTAAGGAACGAGTCACAGCATACTTTGATTTACTATAATCTGTGCTCCAAGAAAACAATTTATTCGACAAACCAGGACATTTATACAATATAGACGACACAGGATTGCAATTAAACATTAAACCTTCCTTTGTGATTGCAACAAAAGGATCTAAAGTTTCATCTGTCACTTCTGCCGAAAGAGGTGAAACGATAACACTAGTGGCATGTTGTAATGCCGAAGGCACTTTTTTATCTCCTGTCATGATTATGAAGGACAAAAACAAGAAACCTGAATATAAAGATGGAATGCCACCAGGATCATTCGTTTATATGTCTCAAAAGTCGGCCTACATTAACTCCAGTATTTTTACGGACTGGTTCAAGACCCAATTTTTACCAAGAAAACCAAAAGGTAAAGTTCTTTTGCCTGTGAACGGACATTCATCGCACTCTAACCTCGAAACATTAGAATTTGCCGATGAGAACGACGACGTGATTATTGTAAGTCTTCCTAGTCACACAACTCGTTTTTTACAACCACTGGATAGGGCAGTATTTAAATCTTTAAAATCTGCATGGTCTATTGCTTGTAATAATTGGATGAAAATACACCCATCAAGAAAATTAGGCAGGCTTCAATTTGGTCAGTTACTCTCTGAGGCGTGGGGCAAAGGAGCCACCAGCAGTAATGCAATATCTGCATTCAGATCTACTGGCATATACCCGTGTAATCCTGAAGTAATTCCATAATCCGCATATTTATTGCAAGAAGACCATACAACTGCGGAAGAGCAATCTGCAACGGAACCAAGAGAAACAGAACAACCACCGCTTCCAATGGAAGTAGAACCGACACCTGGACCTTCTTCTAGACATTGACTCACCGCCTCCAGAAGCAAATAAAACGGGAATATCCGAAACTATTACTCCAGGCAAAATGTTAGAACAACTGTCTCCAGTTCCACAGCTTCGAACTATAGAAAGTACCCGTAAGCGTGGAAGAAACGTCGCCACCATATTAACATCCCCAGAGAGTATCAAACTCAAAAAAGATTGAGATTTCAAACAAACAATCGAAGAAACCGAAAAAGAAAATTGACGATACATCGAGCGCTACGGACTGCGGTGGCAACGTTTGCTTGGATGACACTGATGATGATCTTTCTTCTAATAATACATGTACAGGGTGTGGAGAAGAGTATACTACCACCACCACAAAAAAGATGATTGGTTACAGTGCCTTCATTGTAGTAGCTGGTTTCAGGAGGGATGTAGTAAATATGCAAATGTTTGTGACTTATGTGGACGACTTTTTGCACGTAAAAAATAAAAATTACTAGCATTTGGCTATATCTAAAGGCTATGTTCACTCAACTGTACATTTGAGTGTATTTTGCTTTGTTGAACCTAGGGCATCTCACCCTACAGGTGAGGGCATCCCTCCCTCCCGTATGGTAAGGGAGAGATTCATTTTTTTTAAATGTTTAATAAACAAAGATTATTTTGTTTTTTATTAAAACCAGTTTGTGTTTCTGTTTCACTATTAAATAAAGTTTTGAAATTCACCTTTGCCATTATTTTACACCTAAAGGGAAACGTGTAGGAACCGTAAACAAAAAAGTAGAGCATCTGTCCCGGACTTACCCTACATACATACCCTCCCATTAAAGAACACTACTTGAGTTGCTGGGCGGGGGGGGGGGGGGGGGGGCAAAACATCTTTTTTTTGTCAAAATATTGAATTCGAAAATTTTCATTAAATTAGGACTTCCCTATAATATTACTGAAAGTAGAAGCAAGTAAAAAATTAAACTTTTTTGGTTATTTTGTTCGATCGGTCATTACTCATTACATCGAATAAAAGAGGTTAAGTTGTTTGGCAAGTTCATTTCAAACTCCCTTCTAATTTATTTGCAGATATAGGTAGTTATATAAAGTTTATTAAATTTAGATAATGAGTTTCAAGTTTTAAAAGGATAAGCAACATGTTATGTACAGATGAATTAATGGCTTCATGTCAATTTATTTTTCCTGATCATCTGAATTATAGATTAGTAATCCCGATTATGTAACTGCTATCAGAGAATTAAAAAAATAAAACAGTTCAAGTAATTTTAGATAAGTTTAAAGTACCTAATATGTTAGTTATCGTGTTATTTTTTTGATTTCAAAAGGTTTTTATTTCAAATTATGTCGATTACGCTTACTAGAGAAATGCCATTACTAGTTACTACCACACAAGTTATAGTTAAAATTTTCAGCAATAATTACATATTACTTTCTAACATAAAATGTTGTCGACTTTGGTAGAACGCGTTAAAATTAAATATACATGTATTAAAATTAAATATACATGTATTAAAATCTACAATATAAAAATAAATAGAAACTTTTAATTGAAATAAATATATCGTCATATGTAAATTTGCCATATATGTATTAGAAACTAGTATAATTTTTTTAACATATTTTTTTAGCAATATTTAAAATAAATTTCTCTCAGTGTATCTGTGCTGCCATAAAAAAAATAATTATGTTTGTAAATGTAATCTAAAATAAAGTCTGGAAGGTGGTAATTGGGGGTAATCAATACTATAAAATATTGTTTAAATGTTTAATTTTGTACGCAGTAGAATATAATAATTGTACTTCTTGTAAATAACTCTCAGTAATAACAATAAAACTGTTACTGAAAGAATTTAAATCTTATTAATTTTGTTAATTGTAGATAATATTACAGTACCTTGATGACATTGACTGATTTTTCATGAAAAAGACAATTTAATAAATCAAGTCATAAATTAGCTAAATACGCAATTTAAATTACCCGCTTTATTTCAGTTACCATACATTATGGACAATGACCTATACAGTTTTGTTATCTCCTTACACGTAGTTGATGTACATATCCCTAAGATAACGATTTACAACGTGGTCCACACTTTTACTGAGCGAGTCCGCCATCTATAACTCTCTCTTTATCTGTGAAGTCAGTTATTCTAAAGCTGAGTTCTTTGTAACACGTATCATTATGTGAGTGAATCCTTGAAGTTTATAAGTTATTATAATTATTAAATGTTTTGGGGTTGTTTTCTTACAGACAGTCATGCAGCCGTAAATTTATGCGAAGAACTAAAACGGGTGGCAAATGATTGGCTAATAAGTGATAGAATTGTTGCAGTTGTCAGCGATAATGCGCCAAATATAGTCGCGGCAATTAAAAAAACAGAGTGGAAACACATACCGTGTTTTGCACACACTCTAAATTTAATTGGAGGAAATTAAAATAACCCAAAAAAAGTGAAAGCCATTGTAGAATTTTTTAAAAGAAGCGCACAAGCAACAGAAAAATTAAAGAGCATGCAAGTGCAAATGGGTAACTCTGTTTTGAACGTTAAACAAGATGGAATTCTACTTATGTACTTATGACATGTTCCGTAGAATTTTGGAAATTAAAGACTCTCTAATGTCAACTGTAGCCATTCATTATCCGGACATCGAAAATTTGACAAACAACGACATTACAACTTTAGAAAAATGTTGCGAAATACTGCAAATTTTCAAAGACGCGACAGTCGAAATTAGCAGCGAAAAACACGTAACCGCTTTAAAAATTATATTGTTTAGCGCTGCATTAAAGACATTTTGCGCGGGTTACTTACGCGAGAACGTTAATCTACCAGAAGAAGTCCGACAACTGGGAGAATTTTTATTAAGATCATTAAATAGGCGATTTGTAAATATTGAATCCAATAAAATATTTGCAGAGGCCACCTTATCAGACCCACGATTTAAAAAACATGGATTTTCCGACAAAAATGCTTTTGAATCTGCTAAACGACAGCTAATAGATTATGCTACGCGGTTACAAATAAATATTGCACCAAACCAACAACAAATTATTGACGTAAATTCCAAACCCACTAATTCGTCGTCCATGATTTGGAATGATTTCGATCAAACCGTATGCAGTTTTATTTCCAATCCAAACCCAAGAGCTGCAGGAATTATAGAAGTGGAAAAATATTTAGAGGAACCGCTACTAGTGAGAACTGTCAACCCGCTGATATGGTGGGAAGAAAGAAAAACAATTTATCCTCGGATTTTTCAGCTAGTAAAAACAGACTTTGTATCGTAGCGACTTCTGTTCCTAGCGAAAGAGTGTTTTCGAATGCGGGACAGACAATTACAGAAAAGAGGAATAGATTAAGCGGTGAAAAAGTCTCTAAACTGTTGTTTTTGAATGTGAATTTATAAAAAAAAAACATTTTATTAATTTAATAAATATATTTTGTTACTTTAGGTATTCCATTATCATTTAAATAGTTAAGTATTGTCTACTGTTAATTGTTGTGCACTTTTGTATTCCTCTTAGAATATACATTTTAAAAATAAATATATATTACAAATTACAAATATTTTTTATGAGGAATGCACTCGCAAATGCATACAGCATTAATAGATGCATACATAAATTTTAAATGAACATGAATAAACATAATACATATTATTGTTAAAGTTTTGTAATATTCGACTCGATCGCTGATTTTTCCAATTGCCAAATTTCTTTTATATCTTCAAATTTTTTGAGTAACCATGCCCTTCTGAGGCGACATTGAATGTACTTGTTCTGGCAAGTTACGCCTTAATTGAATGCCGTCCCCGGGGTATGATCACTCCTCAGAAAAATTTACTCAATCCTATAGGATATAAATAAAATTTTTACAATTGGCCAAATTCAGCGATTGAAGCTAACATATGTACAAGGCTTATTACTAAAAACACACTATTGTACTCTGTTAACTCCCTTATTGCAAATTAGCGATTATAGACTCTACTTTTAGAAATTCTTATTTGGGCCCTAAAAAGAGCCACTTGTACGTTATAGTTGCACCTTTGCAAACTTGTAGGCGCACCCTCGTCTGTTAGCAGGCACTCATGTTTAGCGGTGTGCTGTTGGAGTTCCACAAATAACAAAATATAAAACAGGTATAATAAAGTGAAATGATATTTTACAGACATACTTGAAACGTACTAGTTGTAAAGCAATTGCGTGATATCGTTCCTCTTCTTTACACCTTTGGTGTGGTCAGCTTCTTCAGAATAACTGTTTCCTACATTATTTTCTCCAATTGCGTCTGGCTTATCAACATCGAAGTCATCATGATTTATCAAGCAGAAATTATACACTGTGGCGCACACTGTAACTATATCAACAGCTTTTTCTACGGAATTTACATTTACGTGCCGTGGCAATCTCCAGCGCCTTTTTAAATAGCCAAAACTATTTTCAATCACGACTCTAGATCTACTCAAGCCTTTATTGTGCTCTTTCTGAGTTTTCAACAACTTTCCATTATCCCTATAAATACACTGAGAGAAATTTATTTTAAATATTGCTAAAAAAATATGTTAAAAAAATTATACTAGTTTCTAATACATATATGGCAAATTTAGATATGACGATATATTTATTTCAATTAAAAGTTTATATTTATTTTTATATTGTAGATCTTAATACATGTATATTTAACTTTAATACATCTATATTTAATTTTAACACGTTCTACCAAAGTCGACAACATTTTATGTTAGAAAGTAATATGTAATTATTGCTGAAAATTTTAACTATAAGTTGTGTTTATTTCAGCAATGTTTTATGCTTCGGTTATAAACCAGCAAATGCATATGACTGAGCTTAGTATGCAATTTGTTGGGCTTCGTATGCAATTTGTTGATAAAGCATAATTTATGTTTAGACTGGCCCCACCATCGAACGATTTCTGACGCTTGTTCACGGTCATTTCATGCGGGCATTGTTATATAGAGAAAGTGCTAAGTGTTTTGTTTGTGCAAGTGTTAAATCATGGATAATTTCAAGACGGTGAGTGAAATACTCACAGTATGGGGATTTCCCGAACTTTGTGATGTGTTTGAGGGTTAGTTTGTGGTACATTTGTATAATTATTATTAATATATTTAACGCTAAAATATAGTTCAACTATATTATGCATGATATTTGGCTGCTAGCTGATGTGATTTCAGGAACAAAATAAGTTTACGTTTTCATAACAATTTAGTAGCTTCAAATTCATGCTTTACATGTAAAGTTATTGTTAAATACCTTGCGTACTTGTATATTTATGCGTTAAAGTTAAATTATTATACACACCGCATTGTTCGCTTATGAGTCCATGAAACTTCTGTTTTTGTAGAAATGTAACGTAGGCAAAACGTAGGTAATATTTTATCTACAACTGTTTTTAAATGAAAACAATTGGGAAACTAATTTGACAACAGTGACATAACCTTTAAAGCTAACGTGAAACGTCAAGTTTTCATATAACGTTTATATTTTTAATACAATTGCTATAGTTACCAGTAAACAACTATACCAGCATAGTTTTAGATACAGAACCCCTAAATAGCCTTTTTTAATACTACAAAATAATTGAAAAACAGTCATATTCGGTGGTCGGAAAAAATTGTATTTTTTATCTTGTTGCATGTTGTCGTTATTAAAATAAGTATATATGTATTTTTTGAATAAAATGTATTTTCATACCTCATATATTTTACTTAATTTTAGTATGAAAATCATTTAATTCGACTATGTTACATGCTTAAATTTTTAAGCGTCTTCATAATATTCCTTAATATACTGTGTGCTACCAGTAACCATAAAATATGTTTATTTTAAATATATTACATTGCAAGCTCTAGTAGCGCCTGGTCAGTTCTAAATATAAAATTGTGTTACGCGCTACCATAAATTTATTCTAGTTGCAGCAAGTGTTTATACTTCAACTAGATATGTAACATATTTTAACATTAAACATATCCACATTGTAACACTTGCTATGTATTTTTAGCAAAACGGGTATGCTTAGCTTAGCAATATTTGTTGCTGTCCATATATGTGACATAAAATATGTTTACCCTTAATATTTTTTTAATAAAGCTTAGTATATATTTTTCTCAGTGTAACAATATACCGTCTGTCTATAAAGTAACCCCCCCGCCCCCCTAACTAACTTTTGAACGACTTCATATTTTACCACAAAATTTTGTGTGCTGTAATAGAAAATTAAATACTATTTTTTAGCCAAAAATTAAATTTTGTATCATTCAAAATGGCGACAGGGCGCCATTTTGATTTTTTTTAAATAGAAAGGAGGCCGAGTGACACCTCATTTGAAAGGTCTTTTCCTTCTGCGCCTGATCCTAGAGTTTCAAAGAAAAATATTTAGCCATAACAAAATGGCGGGTTTTAAACAAATGGACTCACTCAATTCAAAATTGTTTTGATTTTTTATCCAGGGTCGAGTGACACCTCATTTGAAAGGTCTTTTAGTTCTGCGTCTGATGCTAGAGTTCCAAAGAAAAATATTCAGCCACAACAAAATGGCGGATTTTAAACAAATGGACTCACTCAATTCAAAATTGTTTTGATTTTTTTTATTCAGTAGTCCACTTTTTTATTTGCAGTACAAAATTTTCCCAGAAATAACTCAGATGGCTGGTAATAATATTGAAAACGTTATGTTCCAACAAGATGGTGCGCCGCCTCATTATTATAGGCCTGTTTCTGACTTTCTCAACGGACATTTTCTTGGAAGATGGATTGGTAGGCGGGGGCCTGTAGAATAGCCGGCTCTCTCCCCAGATTTAACTTTCTTAGATTTTTTTCTATGGAAATATCTGAAATCGAAAATGTACAGAACCTGTCCAGAAACAATTGAAGAACTGGAGCAACGCATTACAGAAGTTTGCAGAAATATCACTCCAGAAACCTATGAAAATGTACGGCAGAAATTTCATAACCGACTTTTATGTGCCAAGAAGTGAATGGTAAACATTTCGAACACTTAATTTAATTAATTTAAGCTTTAATTCTTAGTTTTTTTAAATAGACCTCGTTATCTTCAAACATTTTCATTTTGTTATGGCTGAATATTTTCTTCGAAACTCTAGGATCAGACGCAGAACTAAAAGACCTTTCCAATGAGGTGTCACTCGACCCCCCTTTCTATTAAAAAAAAATTCAAAATGGCGTCCAGTCGCCATTTTGGATGATACAAAATTTTAATATGGTTTAAAAGATAGTATTTAATTTCCCATTACAGCACAAGAATTTTGTGGAAAAATATCAAGACGTTCAAAAGTTAGTGGGGGGGGGGGGAGGGGGTTACTTTATAGACACAGTGTATAATAATTATTTAAAATGTTGATTATTTACAAAATACGAATTAAAGATCAGACAGTGAGTGAGTGACACGGTAACTATAAAACATTGCATTCAAATTTATCATACATAATACCTACTTGTATGGTGTCCAAACCAAAACCAAAGCCTTTAAAAGACATTTGTACCCAGGCGAAAGTGATTTAAAAAATCGCATTCTAACTACATTGAAATCCGTATTTCATAAAAATCCGGCATTCGAAGTGAGTTTCTCGAATAAATGATATTGCTGTTAATACCTGCAAAATATTGGTAAGTGCACAAAACTGTAATGTTGATGCAACTTGCAGATATTGCACTGGTGCTTGGGCAACTTCGTCTTCTACGTATGCTGCGAGGGCTAGTCGCAGTTTTTTTTTCGGTGAGAACACATTTTATATTCAAACAAAACACCACCTTGTTCACAAAAAAACAACACGTGTATAGCAACCGTTGCTGCAATCACAGCGTTCAAATTGGTTTGACTTAATACTGGAAATGACGTCACTGGTTGGCAACCACAGCGACCGCTGTCAAAATTTCTGTCATTTATCTGTCAACCGCAGTTAATAACAGCTAGGCTTCCGGGTTGGAGCCGCGTCATCGGTGCATGAACTGCCTTGGGCAGTTCATGCACCGATGACGCGGCTCCAACCCGGAAGCCTAGCTGTTATGGGGTCTATCAATAAATCCCGTGAAATGTCGACCTTATATTACCTTAACTTAAGGCTCATAATAATCGCCTCTTTATATTAATGCCTACCACGCCGTTATTTAATATATTTAAGCAATAACCCCTCAAATATACAAAGCTCAGATATTAATCTTGGAGTTTTTTTAAGATTGAATGAACCCATTTAAAAAAACTGTCAAGAATTATTTGATAAGCAAAGTTTTTTTTTCTATGCAAGAATGTCTAAATAATAATTTTTTTGATCTTCGTGTCGAAATTGTTTATAATGTGTATAATGTGTTTATTTCTTAGCAAATTGACGTATGTAAAACTGTTTTCCAGTTATTAGCACCAATAAAGTGAGTTATGAGTTATTAAATACGAAAATAATAATATAGCATTATGTTATTTACTTTTCACAACACATATACGTGGTAACAAAAGTGCGCATGCTCGTACGACATCTTATCTTATCAAATAAAAATAATTTTCGATGGGTTGCTGTTTTGCTCCAGATTGCAGTCATACAAATCAGAATCATTGCACAATGTTCAGATTTCCTGCAGATGAAGCTCTTAGAAAAAAATGGGAAAATCTCATACGGTAAGATTGTCTGTTAACAACAAGGTTTGCTATTTTGTCTTTTCTAGAAAATTCACTAGAAGTATACAAACTTTACCTACTATGTTTTTCCCCCAAAACTAAACTTTTACTTAAAAGTGAAATGTTACACGTATTGTTTTTATTTAGTCATTTTTTATACCTTATACTCTAACTATATTTATTGTACGATGATGTCATGTTTATATTCTACTTTTTTAGGAGAGCCGATAAGAAAGCAAACAATAATTCCGTGATATGTTCGTGTCATTTTGAAAATGGACACAAAGAATATGGTCCCACTATTTTCAATAGAAATATAAATAAATTGTTTGCATTTCCTTCTCCGGAAAAAAAACGTAGCAGGTATGTTAAAAATTGTGAGTATAAGATTGTTTTCTTATACAGGGTTTTTCAACGAAAAGTAGCCACCCTCAGTATGTTTCAAAATTATTTTTTGCTTGAAAATCGCCAAGACATGTCAACAAAGACAGCAAGGGGGACATCTTTTTACGTAAAATCCGGACGTCTGTTATCAACCCCTTAGCCGCCACAGCCACCCCCTCTAAAATTTCAAATGGCACCATACCATGTGTGGCACATCGTTGGAAAGGTAATTTAATAAGGAATTCATTCTACTGCTTTTTTTTTATTCACCTGAAATTGAGACATAAAAAAAATAAAAACTATATTTTGTTTATTTCGGTTAAGCTGCTGAATATAGCAGTATCTACAGATGCTTTGGTTTCATCTTTTTTTCATCTGTCAGTCAACATTCAGTTCATTTTGAATATTATAAAAGGGTCAACATGGTGTACACCACTGCCGAAAGAATCGAGATTGTGCGTTTTTATTTCAAAAATAACGACTGTGCACGAGCTGCAGCGCGTGCTTTCAATGAAATTCATCCCGATAAATTCGTTCGCCATCACTATGTTATAAAGTTGATGCAAAAGTTCATGGGAACTGGCTCAGTGACAATAACAAAAAACATCAACCAGAAAGACCAATTATTAATGAACCTGTTGAAGTTGCTGTTTTGGGACACGTTGCAATGGATAACAATCAGTCTTTAAATCAACTTTCCCAGGTATCGGGGGTTTCAACAAGCAGTGTATGGAGAATTTTAAAAAAGCACAAATTTCACCCATACAAGATAAAACTTGTTCAAGAACTAAACGAAGACGACAATGATCGAAGACTAGAGTTTTGCGAAATTATGTCTAATAATATATTGAACAACGTGAACTTGTTGTACAATATCTGTTTCAGCGATGAGTGTACGTTTTTTTTGAACGGAGAAGTCAACAGGCATAACTGTAGGTATTGGTCAGACACGAATCCGTATTGGTATAGGGAAACCCATACCCAATATCCACAGAAACTTAACGTTTGGGCAGGTATTCTAGGAGACCACATAGTTGGCCCGTTTTTTATTGACGGTAATTTGAATGGCAATATTTACCTTGAGCTTCTTGACACCACTGTTGATCCGCGTATAACAGAACTACTGGAAAATGACGAACATTTGTTTGAAAATGAACTAGTTTTCCAGCAAGATGGTTCACCTCCTCACTATGTGATTCCCGTTCGAGAATTTTTGAACAATCGGTTTCCTGGACGATGGATTGGAAGACGTGGTCCCATCGAATGGCCGGATAGATCACCCGACCTGTCTCCGTTGGATTATTTCTTATGGGGGCACTTGAAATCCAAAGTATACGCAACACAGCCGGCCAACATTGAAGATCTTAGGCAGAGAATAATAGAAGAATGTCGACAATTGACACCGCAAGTTCTCGCAAATGTTCTTTCTCTCTCTCTTTCAAAGTCGTCTGTATTATTGTATGGAAGTCATTTTGAACAATTACTTTAACGGTAATTGCTATATTCAGCAGCTTAACCGAAATAAACAAAATATAGTTTTTATTTTTTTTATGTCTCAATTTCAAGTGAATAAAAAAATTAAGCAGTAGAATGAATTCCTTATTAAATTACCTTTCCAACGATGTGCCACACATGGTATGGTGCCATTTGAAATTTTAGAGGGGGTGGCTGTGGCGGCTAAGGGGTTGATGACAGACGTCCGGATTTTACGTAAAAAGATGTCCCCCTTGCTGTCTTTGTTGACATGTCTGAAAGATGCTGAGGGTGGCTACTTTTCGTTGAAAACCCCTGTATGTAATCATCTAGACTTAATCTTTTCAGTAAAGTAAAACCCTCTACATTATTACTGCAAGACATCGTGGATCTGGGAAAATCAGAACCTGGTCCAAGGTCTGAAAAGCACATAGCCGAAACAAACATTTCGAAAGCAATATCTTGCCCTGCCATGCTAGAGGCTGAAAATTGTTTTTTAAAAAAGGAAATCGAAGAACTGAGAGAAAAACTAAGAGTAATGAAAATTGCTTTTTCATTTGCTGTCATTGAAGAGAATGATGAACTTATTGCGATCTATACAGGTTTACCTGACAAATCAATATTTATGTATTTATTTAATTATTTAGATAAATTAAAAATTAATTATTATGCTGGATGGACAGTAGATAAAATTTCAAAGCACGATCAAGTGTTAATGACTTTGATGAAATTGAAATTAAACCCTCTCTATAAAGATTTAGCACTGCGTTTTAACTGCTCAGTGTCTACCGTTTCAAACATCATTTTGACTTGGATATACGTTTTTCATGTAGCCTTTTTAAAAAATTTATCTACAATAATGTGCCTAGTAGGGCCAAAAACAAAACATATTTGCCATCAGCTTTTTCTCCTTTTACAAACTGTAGGATGGTAATAGACTGTACCGAAGTTTACACTGCCGTTCCTAAACAATTAGATAGACAGCGCTTAACATATAGCAATTACAAAAGTAGGAACACTTTAAAAGGACTTGTTGGTGTAGCTCCAAATGGAGTTGTTACCTACGTCAGTGATTTGTACGTTGGTTCTACATCAGATAAGAAAGTAGTACAGCACTGCGGGATATTATCTACATTTGCGGCGGGGGATTTAATTCTTGCAGATAAAGGGTTTCGAATAAGTGATCTTTTACCTGCAGGAGTTACCCTGAACATACCTCCATTTCTGATGACACCTCAATTTACACCCGAGGAGGTTCGGCAAACAACAACGATAGCGAAGGCTCGCATACATGTTGACCGAGCAATCGAACGAATAAAGTCGTACAAGATATTAACATTTATACCTGTTAAACTGCGTCCACATTCCTCAAAAGTTTTTCAGGTGCTACACGCTTTTTCGAGAAACGTTTGTTGGAAAATTTGGACCTTTGAGGGTGTAGAAAAAAAAGGTTGCTTCCACTAACTCAGTCAGCGTTGGGTATGGGTCCCCTTTTGTACTGGTCCAGCTGTTTGATTTGGGCGCCAGGAACTTACAAAAACAACCCAGAGTACTCACCTTCCTATGTTCCAAAGGAAAGGTTAACCCCTAAAGAATCTCAATAAAACAGCAAGATGCGAGCGGACAATTTAATTCAAGTTTAGGGTCAAATATAAACTACACACAACCACATAAATGTATATATATATATAACGATTAACAAGATTATACCTATGGTAACCTATGCACACATAAAACATATATTAGTTTCGAAACTATTAATAGCAGAACCACTCACTGGTTACAATCAATTAAATTCTGTAATGAAAGTTATAAAAGTTATTAAGAAGTATTAATAAATTGAGTAAATAATTAAGGTAAACACAAGGAAACCTTCTTGTAAACGAAAAAGAATAATTTAGGTACAAGACCCAAATGTTAATCAATCAATGCTGAATTAATAATAAATAAAGAAACGGAACGCAACCAAGCGAAACTTCCCTTAATTGAATCTTTGGAATTCAAATATTCGCAAGGCTAGTTTATTAATTAGTGAACTAAGCAGAACCACGTAAGATGGCTAAGCTACTCGGGGGAGGCCTCTCCGGTTTCGCGTAACGCACCTAGTGAACTAATGAAATGTTTATGGACGCTTAAAATAACCAAATTCAATAAGTTTCGCGATGGTTCTCCTATTTAATGAAAGCAAATCGAAATTATGATTTCAAGAACCTTCCTTGTAGCTTTGTAACAGTTAAAATGTTTATGTAATAGTATTTATAAAATCAAAGTATAATAAACAAATATGAATTGAATCAGTTTCTTACTTAAGCTCCCGTTTGGGGACCTACAGCCACTGCTGCCAGGTTTAATTACTATAATAAAATTGTCAAGGTCGCTGTAAATTAAACAACAGAGCTAAATTATAATTAACTGACAATGTTAAAGTGCAGCTCCCTAATATGTATTCGTTTACTTATCTAAGTAAGGTGAGTGATTACATCTGCTATAACCTATGTGCCTACACTTAATGTACAGACAAAGACAGGTAAGTGACCCTATTATAACTAAATATGTATAAAAAAACTATTTACACGACGAACCTAACCTCCAAATCAATATATGAATCAATAACTTAATGTTGTAGCCGCCTAAAGGTTTATCTGGTGTTGCAGACTCTAATCCTAGACCTGGACTTGATCGTTGAAAGATGCCGCAGGCAAAAATAAGATGGGACACGTTTAACTGACCTGGGGATCCAAGGAGAAGTCTGAGAGTACTGGAAGTAGGTACAATTGATGGTGGTTGCACTAATACCCAAAATGACCTGAGGGCAACTTCCACAGATTCTCCAGGCAGGTTACTTTAGGTCTCGGTGGCTCCACAACTAAGATCGGAACACTTCCACCAGGTCCAAACGTAAGGCTGATCGGCTCGTAAGCACTGGTGTGGCCGGGGCCGGTTGCCCGGTCCAAGAGACGACTGGGAAGCACTCGTAGTAGGTACGCTAGGTGGTGATCGCAATATAAAATATTCGTGTTGACCTCTGATTGGCTTCCACAGGGTCCCTCGGCAGCCACTAAGCTACACGTAGTGATGATCCACTCACGAAAGACAGTATGTCGCAAGAACGTACGGAGCAGGAGAAGTGAAGAAAAGAAGAAGAAGCGACGAAGAAGAAGCCTAAGAATAATAATAAATACCGAAATTAGCACTAATCAGGAGGAAAAACCATGTGCTTACCACTAGGTCTGGTTGTGGCTTCAATTCAAAGGTAATCTTGATTTCAAGCAGTAAAATAAACTATTAAAACGAATTCGTGAACTAAATCGCACAATATTTCATTCAACTAAACACTTTAATTCACTAAACTTTGCAGATGCAGTTAGATCCTCTAAAACAGAAATATGGTGACAACCCAGTCAACCAAAAGACAAAAGTACTGCACTGCAAAACTGCTAAACCAAAAGTGACAATGAAAATGAAGAGATTTTCCTCCCCACCTGATAGTCCAACAGGAAAATAAAAACTTCAAATATTTCAGCGCGAACAGGGACGCCAACTATCCTTCTAAGAAACATTTAAAAACTACAAATGCATGCTGCCAATTCTACTTAACATAGCACAAATTCTAATCTAGACAAAGAAATAATTTTAACCTGTAACAACTCCCCCCTTCCATAAAAAAAAATATATATATATATATTTTTTACAATTCTTCGTTGCTATGGTCCGGCTTCAAGTCTTCTACATGCCACTGACCTAACAACTTCCCATTTTCGAAATCTTCGAGTTCATACACATTGGGAGTAATCTTCCTCCGGACTCTACACTTGATAAATTTGGGATTTAATTTTGCAGCGACGTAATCTGCAGCCTTGGACAAAGTGAAATTCCTCTTCCAGACAATCTGACCTACTTCTAAATGTAGTGGACGACGTCGTAAGTTGTAACGATTAGCACTCATTTCATAAGCCTTATCCAATCTTTTCCTTACCATACGATACACTTCTGGTAACGATTCTAGGTGCCGGGAAAGACGGCTACGGGAAGCAAAATCAATCGGGGACTCTTTGGCGCCAGCAATATCCCTAAAAGCTTTCCCTGACAAATGAACTTCTCTCCCGAAGTTTAAAAATGCTGGGCTATGCCCGGTTACTTCATGGACGGCGGTTCTCAAGGCAAAACCCAATTGAGGCAGCCTTTTATCCCACGTACGGTGATCTTGATTCACATAGGATCTTACCATTGTTTTTATAATGCCATTAACCCTTTCGCAGGGGTTGGCTTTGGGATGGTAATTAGCAATAAACACTATTCTTGATTCGTATGATTTCACCAATTTTTTAAATGCATGACTTACATATTGACGACCATTGTCACAGATTATTCTTTCAGGGACCCCATAAATCAAGAAGACATCTTGTTCTATGTGTTTTATGATGGCTGTACTCGTAGCAGATTTTAGAGGGAACATGAGTGCATATTTAGTAAAACAGTCCGCAACTACTAACACAAAACGGTTCCTACTTGAAGAAAGAGGAAGGGGTCCAATAAGATCTGTTGAAACAACTTCCCAAGGACGTGATATTAATCTTTTATTCATCAGACCATATGGTGGACGATATTCAGGTTTCTGGGCTTTGCAAACTTCACAATTTCGAACATATCTGGCAATGTCATCACCCATTTTCGGCCAGTAATAATATTGAGCAACACGTTTCTTCGTTTTAAAAACTCCAAGATGACCTGCTGTTGCTGCGTCATGATTCTGAAACATTACTTCTACTCGCAATTTCTTAGGGACTACAATTTTCCAATCTAATTCATCGTCAAAAGTTGGAGTTCCATCAGTAACCAACTTATAAATCTGACCATTGGTAACTCTCCATTTGGGATATTTCCCTGGGTCTTCTAATATTTTAGATTTCAAGTTAGCATACCAGTCATCTACGCTATCTCATTGGACTTCTATTAAGGCTATAGCTCGGGACAGTGCATCAGGGACTGCATGATCTCGTCCTTTCCGGTGAATTACCGAGAAGTCATACCCTTGAAGGCGTAGAGCCCAACGGGCTAAACGACCCGATGGATGCTGAATATTATGTAACCAGGTAAGGGAATGATGATCTGTAATTACCTTAAAGCGAGCACCCTCTATATATGGTCTAAACCTTTCAATACCCCACACTACAGCTAGACATTCTAATTCGGTGACGGTAAATTTCTGTTCTTGGCGGGTCACTGCACGGCTTGCGTAAGCTATTACTTTTTCCCCGTCTTCAAACTCCTGGGTCAACACGCAACCTAAGCCCACTTGCGACGCATCCGTCTGGAGTACAAATTCTCTGGAGAAATCTGGACACGACAAGATAGGAGTCGAAACAAGACACTGCTTGATATCTTGAAACGCGGCCTCTGCCTCTGCGTCCCAATGAAAATGAATTCTTTTCCTGGTCAGGCGGTTTAGCGGCGCCACACGACTAGCAAACCCCTGAACAAATCGGCGATACCATGAAATTAACCCGACAAATCTTCTGACTTCCTTACTATTTTTTGGCGTAGGATAATTAATCATACTTTCGATTTTAGACGGATCGGCACGAAGTCCATTCCTGTCCACTACAAACCCAAGGTATTTCAATTCCGACTTCATGAATTCGCACTTCTCTTGATTCACGGTCAGTCCAGCGTCCAAAAGCCTGTTGAAAACTTTATCCAAAATTTCTAAGTGTAAAGAAAAACTTGGTGTAGCTACAATAATATCATCCAAGTAGACTGAAACATAGGGTTCGAGATCTTGACCCAAGATAGTGTCCACAAGACGCTGCCACGTTGCTGGGGCATTATGCAGCCCGAAAGGCATGCGGGTAAACTGAAATAAGCCCTTCCCCGGAACAACGAACGCGGTTTTCTCCTTACTCGTTTCCTCTAATTTCACCTGCCAATAGGCAGATTTCAGGTCTATGGACGATAAGTACTGGGCATCACGTAATCGGTCAAGGATGCTAGAGATTAGTGGGAGCGGGTAAGCATCACGCTTCGTCACCGCATTCAGCTTTCTAAAATCTATACAGAAGCGATACTCCCCACTTGATTTTTTGACAACGACTACAGGTGAACTCCACGGCGATTTGGACTTCTCAATCACCCCCAACTCCAACATCTTGTCCACTTCAGCGTCAATGACTTCTTGAATGTATGGCGATACCTGGTAATACCGTTGCTTAATGGGAATGCAGTTCTCGGTCTCGATCACATGATACACCCCCTTGGCACAACCCAACTTCGTCCCCATATGCTGAAAGAAAGACCTAGTTAAAGTGTCCAAAGCTAATTGTTCTTCCGGTAAAAGTTCCTCTTTTGCACGAATGGAACACACTGCTGGGTGATCTCCAAACTCCCAAGTGTTTTCCCTAAAATCTGGAACTATGTTCATGTCCTTCCAAAAGTCAATTCCGAGAATTATTTCATCCACGATTTCTTCTATCACCAATGCCTTGACAACTCTAACCTTATCACGCAACTTAAACGGTAGGTAAATCAGTCCTAACGTATTACAAGAACGACCATCAGCGACTGTCACGGTTGGACGATTAAATTCTAAAGTGAGTCCTAACTTCTTTAATTTCTTCCAGCCTGGTCCTCCCACTACTGTTTGACTGGCCCCCGAATCTAGCAAACACTTGAACGCCATGTCATAGACTTCGACAGTCAAATAAGGACGTGGATCTCCATTCTTGGAACTAAATAAATTGAAAAGCTTGGATTGTTTATACTGAATCTTAACAAAATTTAACCAAGCCCTCCATGATGAATCTACCGGATTTTCCCTTAAGACCGACGTCCGGCGTCTCGTCGACCTCTTTCTTCGTTTCCCGAACACTTGCTGCAGGAAAATTTCGTGACATCTTGTTGGCCACAGCGAAAACAAAAACGTCTCGTTCGTGGTTGTGAACAACCCTTAAATGTATGTCCTTCCCCAAAACAATTCCAACATTTAAATACTGAATTTACTACATTTATTGGTTTTGCAGGCTTCACCCTACTTCTTGAACCATCTTCGTTATGTTCGGGACACGCCAAATCTGGTTCCAGTAGATTAACCCTGTTGACGGACGGCATTCGAAAACCTGAAGCTAACATTTGCGTCGCCTCCAACTTCTTACACAAACGTAGCAGTTCTTCAACAGTATCGTAGTTTTGCAGACCAACACCTTGGATGTAGAATGGCGAAATATTACGGCGTAATATGCCTAATTTATCTTTTTCGGGTGGAGGGTGTTCTAGGCGAGCGAATAAATTCAGCATACAGGCGAAATAGTTTCCAACCCTCTCTTGTGGTCCCTGGACCCTGGTTCGAATCTCGTTCCACAACTCTGTTTCGTAGTCAAACGGCAGATATTCTTCCCTTAGACGCCTCACAAAATCAGACCATGACGTTACTTGCGCACGAATCGACCGGTACCAAATAAGAGCACTGCCCTGTAAGACATCAGTAATCGAGTTCTTCAAATCTGCTTCAGATATATTCCTGGCCACTCGGTACTCCTCGACACGTTCAATGAAAGCGTTTACGCTTAGGCCCTTATTGTCCCCGCTAAAAGTAATCCCCCACTTGTGAACTGGAACTGTTCTAGAAGAACTTGAAACAGTGTTACCGGATGGATTAGGACTTGCTTCTGCTGTGCTTGCAACCGCTACTAGCCTTGATGGCTGTAATACACTGCTAACCGCAAGGTTTTTCTTGTCCACGTTTACTTCAACCGCACCAAGTTGATCCATCAAACTATTTATGGACGAAATGATTGTCTTATGCTCCTCATCTTCAGGTATTTGGAGCCTCCCTAAGCGCCCGTACAAATGACGTAACTTTGCATCGATGGTTTTTGCATCGTTGGATTCTGCGCCCCCCTTGAAGGTATTAACAAAATCGGCCAATTCCACCACCTTTCTATTACAAATATCCACCTCTTTGACAATATCTGGCTGGTATGTATCGACAACTGCTAAATCTCCAAACTGTTCTTTAGCTATAAATTCTTTAAGTTTTTTCCGCATGGATACTACGGTCTCCGCTACTAAATTTTTGCATCCCCGAACAGTAAGTTCATACTCCAGTTCATCTCTAACCAACCGGTATGGATCCATCCTAAAGAAAAGAATTGACTACCCCAAAATAAAACAAAAAAAAATTGCACAATCGAATACACACAAGCACCAACTACAAGAAATATTTACGCTTCCAGCAACATTAATCCTATTCAGACCCTAAACAACAAGTCCCTAACTAAGTTCCCTGAAATAAAATCTTATGGCAGGCAGGCACCAATAATCTTGCTCGAGCCCCACGTTGTAGGAGCCAATAATTTGCTACACGCTTTTTCGAGAAACGTTTGTTGGAAAATTTGGACCTTTGAGGGTGTAGAAAAAAAAGGTTGCTTCCACTAACTCAGTCAGCGTTGGGTATGGGTCCCCTTTTGTACTGGTCCAGCTGTTTGATTTGGGCGCCAGGAACTTACAAAAACAACCCAGAGTACTCACCTTCCTACGTTCCAAAGGAAAGGTTAACCCCTAAAGAATCTCAATAAAACAGCAAGATGCGAGCGGACAATTTAATTCAAGTTTAGGGTCAAATATAAACTACACACAACCACATAAATGTATATATATATATATAACGATTAACAAGATTATACCTATGGTAACCTATGCACACATAAAACATATATTAGTTTCGAAACTATTAATAGCAGAACCACTCACTGGTTACAATCAATTAAATTCTGTAATGAAAGTTATAAAAGTTATTAAGAAGTATTAATAAATTGAGTAAATAATTAAGGTAAACACAAGGAAACCTTCTTGTAAACGAAAAAGAATAATTTAGGTACAAGACCCAAATGTTAATCAATCAATGCTGAATTAATAATAAATAAAGAAACGGAACGCAACCAAGCGAAACTTCCCTTAATTGAATCTTTGGAATTCAAATATTCGCAAGGCTAGTTTATTAATTAGTGAACTAAGCAGAACCACGTAAGATGGCTAAGCTACTCGGGGGAGGCCTCTCCGGTTTCGCGTAACGCACCTAGTGAACTAATGAAATGTTTATGGACGCTTAAAATAACCAAATTCAATAAGTTTCGCGATGGTTCTCCTATTTAATGAAAGCAAATCGAAATTATGATTTCAAGAACCTTCCTTGTAGCTTTGTAACAGTTAAAATGTTTATGTAATAGTATTTATAAAATCAAAGTATAATAAACAAATATGAATTTAATCAGTTTCTTACTTAAGCTCCCGTTTGGGGACCTACAGCCACTGCTGCCAGGTTTAATTACTATAATAAAATTGTCAAGGTCGCTGTAAATTAAACAACAGAGCTAAATTATAATTAACTGACAATGTTAAAGTGCAGCTCCCTAATATGTATTCGTTTACTTATCTAAGTAAGGTGAGTGATTACATCTGCTATAACCTATGTGCCTACACTTAATGTACAGACAAAGACAGGTAAGTGACCCTATTATAACTAAATATGTATAAAAAAACTATTTACACGACGAACCTAACCTCCAAATCAATATATGAATCAATAACTTAATGTTGTAGCCGCCTAAAGGTTTATCTGGTGTTGCAGACTCTAATCCTAGACCTGGACTTGATCGTTGAAAGATGCCGCAGGCAAAAATAAGATGGGACACGTTTAACTGACCTGGGGATCCAAGGAGAAGTCTGAGAGTACTGGAAGTAGGTACAATTGATGGTGGTTGCACTAATACCCAAAATGACCTGAGGGCAACTTCCACAGATTCTCCAGGCAGGTTACTTTAGGTCTCGGTGGCTCCACAACTAAGATCGGAACACTTCCACCAGGTCCAAACGTAAGGCTGATCGGCTCGTAAGCACTGGTGTGGCCGGGGCCGGTTGCCCGGTCCAAGAGACGACTGGGAAGCACTCGTAGTAGGTACGCTAGGTGGTGATCGCAATATAAAATATTCGTGTTGACCTCTGATTGGCTTCCACAGGGTCCCTCGGCAGCCACTAAGCTACACGTAGTGATGATCCACTCACGAAAGACAGTATGTCGCAAGAACGTACGGAGCAGGAGAAGTGAAGAAAAGAAGAAGAAGCGACGAAGAAGAAGCCTAAGAATAATAATAAATACCGAAATTAGCACTAATCAGGAGGAAAAACCATGTGCTTACCACTAGGTCTGGTTGTGGCTTCAATTCAAAGGTAATCTTGATTTCAAGCAGTAAAATAAACTATTAAAACGAATTCGTGAACTAAATCGCACAATATTTCATTCAACTAAACACTTTAATTCACTAAACTTTGCAGATGCAGTTAGATCCTCTAAAACAGAAATATGGTGACAACCCAGTCAACCAAAAGACAAAAGTACTGCACTGCAAAACTGCTAAACCAAAAGTGACAATGAAAATGAAGAGATTTTCCTCCCCACCTGATAGTCCAACAGGAAAATAAAAACTTCAAATATTTCAGCGCGAACAGGGACGCCAACTATCCTTCTAAGAAACATTTAAAAACTACAAATGCATGCTGCCAATTCTACTTAACATAGCACAAATTCTAATCTAGACAAAGAAATAATTTTAACCTGTAACAACTCCCCCCTTCCATAAAAAAAAATATATATATATATATTTTTTACAATTCTTCGTTGCTATGGTCCGGCTTCAAGTCTTCTACATGCCACTGACCTAACAACTTCCCATTTTCGAAATCTTCGAGTTCATACACATTGGGAGTAATCTTCCTCCGGACTCTACACTTGATAAATTTGGGATTTAATTTTGCAGCGACGTAATCTGCAGCCTTGGACAAAGTGAAATTCCTCTTCCAGACAATCTGACCTACTTCTAAATGTAGTGGACGACGTCGTAAGTTGTAACGATTAGCACTCATTTCATAAGCCTTATCCAATCTTTTCCTTACCATACGATACACTTCTGGTAACGATTCTAGGTGCCGGGAAAGACGGCTACGGGAAGCAAAATCAATCGGGGACTCTTTGGCGCCAGCAATATCCCTAAAAGCTTTCCCTGACAAATGAACTTCTCTCCCGAAGTTTAAAAATGCTGGGCTATGCCCGGTTACTTCATGGACGGCGGTTCTCAAGGCAAAACCCAATTGAGGCAGCCTTTTATCCCACGTACGGTGATCTTGATTCACATAGGATCTTACCATTGTTTTTATAATGCCATTAACCCTTTCGCAGGGGTTGGCTTTGGGATGGTAATTAGCAATAAACACTATTCTTGATTCGTATGATTTCACCAATTTTTTAAATGCATGACTTACATATTGACGACCATTGTCACAGATTATTCTTTCAGGGACCCCATAAATCAAGAAGACATCTTGTTCTATGTGTTTTATGATGGCTGTACTCGTAGCAGATTTTAGAGGGAACATGAGTGCATATTTAGTAAAACAGTCCGCAACTACTAACACAAAACGGTTCCTACTTGAAGAAAGAGGAAGGGGTCCAATAAGATCTGTTGAAACAACTTCCCAAGGACGTGATATTAATCTTTTATTCATCAGACCATATGGTGGACGATATTCAGGTTTCTGGGCTTTGCAAACTTCACAATTTCGAACATATCTGGCAATGTCATCACCCATTTTCGGCCAGTAATAATATTGAGCAACACGTTTCTTCGTTTTAAAAACTCCAAGATGACCTGCTGTTGCTGCGTCATGATTCTGAAACATTACTTCTACTCGCAATTTCTTAGGGACTACAATTTTCCAATCTAATTCATCGTCAAAAGTTGGAGTTCCATCAGTAACCAACTTATAAATCTGACCATTGGTAACTCTCCATTTGGGATATTTCCCTGGGTCTTCTAATATTTTAGATTTCAAGTTAGCATACCAGTCATCTACGCTATCTCCTTGGACTTCTATTAAGGCTATAGCTCGGGACAGTGCATCAGGGACTGCATGATCTCGTCCTTTCCGGTGAATTACCGAGAAGTCATACCCTTGAAGGCGTAGAGCCCAACGGGCTAAACGACCCGATGGATGCTGAATATTATGTAACCAGGTAAGGGAATGATGATCTGTAATTACCTTAAAGCGAGCACCCTCTATATATGGTCTAAACCTTTCAATACCCCACACTACAGCTAGACATTCTAATTCGGTGACGGTAAATTTCTGTTCTTGGCGGGTCACTGCACGGCTTGCGTAAGCTATTACTTTTTCCCCGTCTTCAAACTCCTGGGTCAACACGCAACCTAAGCCCACTTGCGACGCATCCGTCTGGAGTACAAATTCTCTGGAGAAATCTGGACACGACAAGATAGGAGTCGAAACAAGACACTGCTTGATATCTTGAAACGCGGCCTCTGCCTCTGCGTCCCAATGAAAATGAATTCTTTTCCTGGTCAGGCGGTTTAGCGGCGCCACACGACTAGCAAACCCCTGAACAAATCGGCGATACCATGAAATTAACCCGACAAATCTTCTGACTTCCTTACTATTTTTTGGCGTAGGATAATTAATCATACTTTCGATTTTAGACGGATCGGCACGAAGTCCATTCCTGTCCACTACAAACCCAAGGTATTTCAATTCCGACTTCATGAATTCGCACTTCTCTTGATTCACGGTCAGTCCAGCGTCCAAAAGCCTGTTGAAAACTTTATCCAAAATTTCTAAGTGTAAAGAAAAACTTGGTGTAGCTACAATAATATCATCCAAGTAGACTGAAACATAGGGTTCGAGATCTTGACCCAAGATAGTGTCCACAAGACGCTGCCACGTTGCTGGGGCATTATGCAGCCCGAAAGGCATGCGGGTAAACTGAAATAAGCCCTTCCCCGGAACAACGAACGCGGTTTTCTCCTTACTCGTTTCCTCTAATTTCACCTGCCAATAGGCAGATTTCAGGTCTATGGACGATAAGTACTGGGCATCACGTAATCGGTCAAGGATGCTAGAGATTAGTGGGAGCGGGTAAGCATCACGCTTCGTCACCGCATTCAGCTTTCTAAAATCTATACAGAAGCGATACTCCCCACTTGATTTTTTGACAACGACTACAGGTGAACTCCACGGCGATTTGGACTTCTCAATCACCCCCAACTCCAACATCTTGTCCACTTCAGCGTCAATGACTTCTTGAATGTATGGCGATACCTGGTAATACCGTTGCTTAATGGGAATGCAGTTCTCGGTCTCGATCACATGATACACCCCCTTGGCACAACCCAACTTCGTCCCCATATGCTGAAAGAAAGACCTAGTTAAAGTGTCCAAAGCTAATTGTTCTTCCGGTAAAAGTTCCTCTTTTGCACGAATGGAACACACTGCTGGGTGATCTCCAAACTCCCAAGTGTTTTCCCTAAAATCTGGAACTATGTTCATGTCCTTCCAAAAGTCAATTCCGAGAATTATTTCATCCACGATTTCTTCTATCACCAATGCCTTGACAACTCTAACCTTATCACGCAACTTAAACGGTAGGTAAATCAGTCCTAACGTATTACAAGAACGACCATCAGCGACTGTCACGGTTGGACGATTAAATTCTAAAGTGAGTCCTAACTTCTTTAATTTCTTCCAGCCTGGTCCTCCCACTACTGTTTGACTGGCCCCCGAATCTAGCAAACACTTGAACGCCATGTCATAGACTTCGACAGTCAAATAAGGACGTGGATCTCCATTCTTGGAACTAAATAAATTGAAAAGCTTGGATTGTTTATACTGAATCTTAACAAAATTTAACCAAGCCCTCCATGATGAATCTACCGGATTTTCCCTTAAGACCGACGTCCGGCGTCTCGTCGACCTCTTTCTTCGTTTCCCGAACACTTGCTGCAGGAAAATTTCGTGACATCTTGTTGGCCACAGCGAAAACAAAAACGTCTCGTTCGTGGTTGTGAACAACCCTTAAATGTATGTCCTTCCCCAAAACAATTCCAACATTTAAATACTGAATTTACTACATTTATTGGTTTTGCAGGCTTCACCCTACTTCTTGAACCATCTTCGTTATGTTCGGGACACGCCAAATCTGGTTCCAGTAGATTAACCCTGTTGACGGACGGCATTCGAAAACCTGAAGCTAACATTTGCGTCGCCTCCAACTTCTTACACAAACGTAGCAGTTCTTCAACAGTATCGTAGTTTTGCAGACCAACACCTTGGATGTAGAATGGCGAAATATTACGGCGTAATATGCCTAATTTATCTTTTTCGGGTGGAGGGTGTTCTAGGCGAGCGAATAAATTCAGCATACAGGCGAAATAGTTTCCAACCCTCTCTTGTGGTCCCTGGACCCTGGTTCGAATCTCGTTCCACAACTCTGTTTCGTAGTCAAACGGCAGATATTCTTCCCTTAGACGCCTCACAAAATCAGACCATGACGTTACTTGCGCACGAATCGACCGGTACCAAATAAGAGCACTGCCCTGTAAGACATCAGTAATCGAGTTCTTCAAATCTGCTTCAGATATATTCCTGGCCACTCGGTACTCCTCGACACGTTCAATGAAAGCGTTTACGCTTAGGCCCTTATTGTCCCCGCTAAAAGTAATCCCCCACTTGTGAACTGGAACTGTTCTAGAAGAACTTGAAACAGTGTTACCGGATGGATTAGGACTTGCTTCTGCTGTGCTTGCAACCGCTACTAGCCTTGATGGCTGTAATACACTGCTAACCGCAAGGTTTTTCTTGTCCACGTTTACTTCAACCGCACCAAGTTGATCCATCAAACTATTTATGGACGAAATGATTGTCTTATGCTCCTCATCTTCAGGTATTTGGAGCCTCCCTAAGCGCCCGTACAAATGACGTAACTTTGCATCGATGGTTTTTGCATCGTTGGATTCTGCGCCCCCCTTGAAGGTATTAACAAAATCGGCCAATTCCACCACCTTTCTATTACAAATATCCACCTCTTTGACAATATCTGGCTGGTATGTATCGACAACTGCTAAATCTCCAAACTGTTCTTTAGCTATAAATTCTTTAAGTTTTTTCCGCATGGATACTACGGTCTCCGCTACTAAATTTTTGCATCCCCGAACAGTAAGTTCATACTCCAGTTCATCTCTAACCAACCGGTATGGATCCATCCTAAAGAAAAGAATTGACTACCCCAAAATAAAACAAAAAAAAATTGCACAATCGAATACACACAAGCACCAACTACAAGAAATATTTACGCTTCCAGCAACATTAATCCTATTCAGACCCTAAACAACAAGTCCCTAACTAAGTTCCCTGAAATAAAATCTTATGGCAGGCAGGCACCAATAATCTTGCTCGAGCCCCACGTTGTAGGAGCCAATAATTTGCTACACGCTTTTTCGAGAAACGTTTGTTGGAAAATTTGGACCTTTGAGGGTGTAGAAAAAAAAGGTTGCTTCCACTAACTCAGTCAGCGTTGGGTATGGGTCCCCTTTTGTACTGGTCCAGCTGTTTGATTTGGGCGCCAGGAACTTACAAAAACAACCCAGAGTACTCACCTTCCTACGTTCCAAAGGAAAGGTTAACCCCTAAAGAATCTCAATAAAACAGCAAGATGCGAGCGGACAATTTAATTCAAGTTTAGGGTCAAATATAAACTACACACAACCACATAAATGTATATATATATATAACGATTAACAAGATTATACCTATGGTAACCTATGCACACATAAAACATATATTAGTTTCGAAACTATTAATAGCAGAACCACTCACTGGTTACAATCAATTAAATTCTGTAATGAAAGTTATAAAAGTTATTAAGAAGTATTAATAAATTGAGTAAATAATTAAGGTAAACACAAGGAAACCTTCTTGTAAACGAAAAAGAATAATTTAGGTACAAGACCCAAATGTTAATCAATCAATGCTGAATTAATAATAAATAAAGAAACGGAACGCAACCAAGCGAAACTTCCCTTAATTGAATCTTTGGAATTCAAATATTCGCAAGGCTAGTTTATTAATTAGTGAACTAAGCAGAACCACGTAAGATGGCTAAGCTACTCGGGGGAGGCCTCTCCGGTTTCGCGTAACGCACCTAGTGAACTAATGAAATGTTTATGGACGCTTAAAATAACCAAATTCAATAAGTTTCGCGATGGTTCTCCTATTTAATGAAAGCAAATCGAAATTATGATTTCAAGAACCTTCCTTGTAGCTTTGTAACAGTTAAAATGTTTATGTAATAGTATTTATAAAATCAAAGTATAATAAACAAATATGAATTTAATCAGTTTCTTACTTAAGCTCCCGTTTGGGGACCTACAGCCACTGCTGCCAGGTTTAATTACTATAATAAAATTGTCAAGGTCGCTGTAAATTAAACAACAGAGCTAAATTATAATTAACTGACAATGTTAAAGTGCAGCTCCCTAATATGTATTCGTTTACTTATCTAAGTAAGGTGAGTGATTACATCTGCTATAACCTATGTGCCTACACTTAATGTACAGACAAAGACAGGTAAGTGACCCTATTATAACTAAATATGTATAAAAAAACTATTTACACGACGAACCTAACCTCCAAATCAATATATGAATCAATAACTTAATGTTGTAGCCGCCTAAAGGTTTATCTGGTGTTGCAGACTCTAATCCTAGACCTGGACTTGATCGTTGAAAGATGCCGCAGGCAAAAATAAGATGGGACACGTTTAACTGACCTGGGGATCCAAGGAGAAGTCTGAGAGTACTGGAAGTAGGTACAATTGATGGTGGTTGCACTAATACCCAAAATGACCTGAGGGCAACTTCCACAGATTCTCCAGGCAGGTTACTTTAGGTCTCGGTGGCTCCACAACTAAGATCGGAACACTTCCACCAGGTCCAAACGTAAGGCTGATCGGCTCGTAAGCACTGGTGTGGCCGGGGCCGGTTGCCCGGTCCAAGAGACGACTGGGAAGCACTCGTAGTAGGTACGCTAGGTGGTGATCGCAATATAAAATATTCGTGTTGACCTCTGATTGGCTTCCACAGGGTCCCTCGGCAGCCACTAAGCTACACGTAGTGATGATCCACTCACGAAAGACAGTATGTCGCAAGAACGTACGGAGCAGGAGAAGTGAAGAAAAGAAGAAGAAGCGACGAAGAAGAAGCCTAAGAATAATAATAAATACCGAAATTAGCACTAATCAGGAGGAAAAACCATGTGCTTACCACTAGGTCTGGTTGTGGCTTCAATTCAAAGGTAATCTTGATTTCAAGCAGTAAAATAAACTATTAAAACGAATTCGTGAACTAAATCGCACAATATTTCATTCAACTAAACACTTTAATTCACTAAACTTTGCAGATGCAGTTAGATCCTCTAAAACAGAAATATGGTGACAACCCAGTCAACCAAAAGACAAAAGTACTGCACTGCAAAACTGCTAAACCAAAAGTGACAATGAAAATGAAGAGATTTTCCTCCCCACCTGATAGTCCAACAGGAAAATAAAAACTTCAAATATTTCAGCGCGAACAGGGACGCCAACTATCCTTCTAAGAAACATTTAAAAACTACAAATGCATGCTGCCAATTCTACTTAACATAGCACAAATTCTAATCTAGACAAAGAAATAATTTTAACCTGTAACACAGGTATGCGCTGCATTAACCAATTTGCAGTATCCTTTAATTAAGGAAGTTGAGGAGATGTACGATTGAGAATAAATTTAATAACAAAACTTTGTATTTTTAATACCAACAAAATTACTAGCCTGGCTAGGTTCTTGTTAGACACCCTATATATAATACAAGTAGATCAAGCATTATAAAATTTCAACTTAATATTGTAAAAATGATAATATGTACAGTTAAGGACTTAAAATATAATCTATGTATTTACTATAATAAAATTCCTGCAATATATTTATATTCACTTTCCACTCCTCGTCCCTCTCAATTTTATATATCACTGAATCTTTAAGAGTCCACAAAACTAAATAACAAAAATCTCTTTTCAAAATATGAAGCTGTCCCTGTATTTGATGAAAATAATCATGATTTTTATGTAATAAATATTTTTCTTGATTATTGTCATATTCTAATATATAACTTTTATTATTAGACAAGGACTCTCTACTTGTATGGACATTTCACTTCCACAATGCCATCTTCTGACACAAGTCCATCAGGGCTGGCACCGAGAAATCCACACCGATGCAGCCATATTCCTGTTGGTTCTACTTTGAGTTGGGTTTTCGATTCCAATGCAGAAATGGCATTTGCCTCGTTAACTTTTCCCCACTGGATTTGTTTTATGCCATCCAAATTGTAACTACCAGTCAGTGTTTTATATAATGAGCTGGAGTATTTTCCACGATGACAAGCTTTGATAATTTTTCCAAAATTACTTGCAGTTAATCTGTGTTTCCTTGAAATTAACCACAAAGGATTTCTGCTTTGGCCAGTCGTGACTTCGGATAATTGCTTAATTTTTTCATCAGGAATATTCAATTGCTCTTCTAAAAATGCTCTTTTATAAGTAGCTTTTATAAACTTGGATGAAAAAATAAGCTGTTGGATGTCTACAACGACGTCGCACTCTTCTCCCAATTCTGGTGATAACATCCAGTCTAGGCCAGTTGGTGCACATAATTTTAAATTATCAAACAATACTTTCACATCTTCATCCGCACTCTCTTCAGGTAAAGGGTTGTACTCCAGCAGTGGAGCATTTGTTGCTCCAAAACACTGCTCCGCAGTTAATACTACGTCATCTGCTGAAGTCTTCGGCTTGCTCCAACTACATGCCTTATCAGTAACGGATAAATTATAGTGGGCAAATAACGCTAATGCTGCCATATTGGGACATAAACCTAACCCTTGTGGACAATTACAACTGCAGCAACTTACGGTACCATTCTCAATTATAACCTACAAATGTAAACACAGTGTATAAGTACAAGAACTACAAAACAAACGAGCCAGTTACTTACTTCCACTTTGTAGGTTCTATTTTTCATACTTGCATGAACTTCCCCTCTGATTGTTTTAGTTTCATTATCAAATATGAACTTTGAAACGTGGCCAGAGTTCACCGAAATTTCTGCTTTCTTAAATAACTTTTTGTCGAAAACCTCAGTAATTGACGAAATTAGTACTAGGCATTTTCGTGACATTTTTCTCTCAGCAGATGTCAACGTCAAATCGGCCAAATGTCAATTTGAATGGCGGCCATTAGCCCACAAATGCGCATGCGGAATCTGTAGAGGAGCGCAGAACCATTTATCATTTAATATAAAGAGTTAATGAACACGCTTGGAAAAGAATTTCTTTCAATATCCTAAACAAAAAACTACACAGTTTTCGTTTATAACCTTGGAACCCATTAGTAATTTTAAATAACTTATTGCGAAGACTCTGAACTTTACACTTTATATTGTGATCGATCCTTAATGGTAGTTACAATAAGGGTTACTTTTAAACCGATAATTTTGGTAATGACACAGATTCAAAGAGCCGCCTATTTCTGACGTCACACTGATAGACCTCATTAACAACGGCCGCGGAAGCCTGCAACTGCAGAATAACAGTTCTAAAGGGGCGTACACATCTCTGAGCACGCACAGGCTGAGCGCGCACGAATGCTCTAGTGTGGACGCCTTGCTCAGACCATGCGTGCGTGTGTAGCCGTTCGCGCGCACGGACGAACGCAAGTCGCAGGTTGTCGGTCTTTTGGACATGCTCAAAGGAATTTTTGTGTGTGTGCGTGCTCAGTGTGGACGGCAAAGTTGTGCGCCGAAGTTGTGTTTGTGAATTTGTCGTTATATTGTCTATAATTACTCGAATTACTATTAAATATGGAGTGGAGCAACGAAGTATGTTTCACTTCTTCTCCAGTGAGTTTTTCCTGGGGAAAAATCAACCTTGTTGGTTTTCCGTCGCCTTGCGAGGGAGAACGACCGGGCCGGGGAACGAACCCGGACCCGCTGCATTGGTACTCATTTGCCATCTTCAGGTCTTCTCGGATAACTTTCTGCTTGTACTTCTTGTTAAACGAATGATGGTGTTCGTTCCAGCTGCAGGTATATATACCGCTTGGTCGTTCTGCGTTGCTGCGCCTGGTTGGTTTCGCGCTCGGTTACGTGTGACGGGTCCGGTCGTGGATGGAAGGATTTGAGTTTGTTGCGGTGGTTCTGTGTTCGCTCGTTGTTTTTTATTGATTTGCTGTTTGATTAGAGCTGGCTTCCAGGCTGCTGGTAGTCTTTGGGTGTCATCACGAGTATTTAGGTTTTCTGGGCGTTTCTCGATTTCTATGGCTTCCCTTATGATTCTTGATTTTAGGTGTTCCATGTTGGCCAGTACCCTTGTATTCTCGAAATCGATACTGTGGGATGTTGCGTTCACATGTTGTGCCAGTGATGAAGTCTTCTCGTTCTTCCGTACCGCGTTTCGGTGTTCTTCTTTTCGTACACCAACTCGTCTGTTTGTTTGTCCTATGTACGTCTGGTTGCAGTCTTGACAAGGAATTTCATAGACACCTTGGCTCTCCAGCGGTATCTTCGTTTTGGGATTTCGAAGAATAGAGCTGATTTTTCTGTCGGTTTTGAATGTTGTTTCCACTTTATGTCTTCGTAAAATTCTTGAAATCTTATCTGTGGTTCCTTTGACGTATGGTAAGTAGGCTTTGGCCAAAGCCTACTTACCATACGTGGCTGTGTGAGTTTTATTTTATTTATATTATTCATCTACGCCACTTATGGGAATATGGACCCTCTATCCAAATTTAACTAGAATTTCATTGGAATTTGGAGTGGGGGTATTCTGTGTCCCCCTTCTACTGGTCCAAAACATGTCATCAGTTTTTTTCTAACCGCAATAATGATTGAGATAGTCTGGAAACCGAAGTACTTGAGGTCACCCTGTACATATGTAAATGTCCAACCAGATTTTTCTAATGTAATTGTATTAGTTCTAAAAACGTTTTGAAACTCTCCTTTTTCCCTGTTTTTCCAAGGAATTGCTAGGTACTGCTGATTGTTTTTCGTGCAATTTTTGTGGAAGTGTTTTCCCACAGTTTGCCGAAATTTTCTTTGCGATAAAACTTTTCGGCTACTTTTCCTTAGGTTCACAGATTGACGACGTCCTAACAAAATTAATAAAAAAATTATAAAATTTAAATGAGCCAAAAACGTATACCTAGTACGGATATACGAAAATGGCGACTTTTTTTTAACGCAAAATGCATTTAAATTACAAAAATACAAAAATTGTGTGCATAAATGCCACCTTATATGGGTTAGTGATGAACATATGAAATAATGAAAATCGCTATTTCGGTCTCGTATTACATTTTCAATGAGTGTAGATCTTAAAAGTATGTCACCAATGACCTAATAAACCAACCAACCGCCAAAATTAATGTTTTTAGATTATTGCTGCAAAATACTAACATTTGGATAAGATTCCATGTTTGTTTTTTTAAATTTCTTCCTTAGTGTTTAGTTGACAAATTCTATTTTATGATGCAACCAATTTTTTACAAAATGTGTAAAAATCGATTTGAATTTTTTATTATCAACGTTTTTGTACTTTGCAAATGTTTGGCTGTACTGTTATCAATGTCTTTGGCCAAAACAAACACTGCTTTGGTTTAAGCTAGGGTAAGTGGTACAATTGTTGGCACTGTTATAGTAACTGGCACTATTTTTTTTTTAAATTGAATAATAAGAATTCCATTGATTGTAGGAGATCTTTTCTGAATCTAACTTGTAGTGGTACCGTTTGTTTCTGGGAAGTTTTTAGTTTCTTCAGTTGGCAGTACAATATTTTTCCGCGTTTGTTGTGAATGCTGGCAGCCGACGGATCTATTTTTGTAAGTTCTTGTAAAATCCTTAAGAAACTGCACTTCAATATAACTTTATCTTAGTAATAATTGATTTACTTCTGAAGTAAAATTATTGTACATTTTAGTGAAAGTAATACTTTATTTTCCCGTTTTCTTAATTTATAACCTAAAAATATCTCTTCTTACCGCGTAATTTTCGTGGTGCTAACTACTGTCTCAATAAATCGCACAAAAACAGTACTTGGCACGGGGTGCCAATGACTGTATTTTTCGTTTAGATATAAAATGTGCGAGGAAAATACATTTTTCTTTGTCTTACTCATATCCTACGCAATTAAAAACGGAAATAACGCCAGATATAGGCTCGAAACAGTGACTGGCAGTATGCCAAGTACTGTAAATCTTCCTATGCCAACAACTGTATAACAATGGTAACGGTTTATTTCAGAACAGAAGCTAAGCAAAATGCAGAAAAACGCGTCACGCTACGGCAAAAAATATACGGAAGATAACATTAGAAATGCCCTTGAGGCAGTACAGAACGGTATTCCCAAAAAAGCAGCAGCACGTCAGTTTGGGGTACCTAGGTCAACCTTACAATTTCGAATTAAAAACGATTTATTTGACTAATGTGCCTACCCGTGGCCCATCTACAATTTTAAATCGAGAAGAAGAAATCACTTTAAAGAATTGGATTTTTGAATGCCACAGGAAGGGCTTTCCAAGAAGAATGGAGGATGTGCAATGTTCTGTAAAACAATATTTGGATCAAACTCCACGAGATAACCCTTTTAAAGATAATACACCTGGTAGGGGTTGGTACAAGGCCTTTTTAAGAAGGCATCCAGATATCTCAGAAAGAACCTCTGAGGCAGTTACGTCAGCAAGTTCCAAAGTATCTGAAGCTGATATCAAAGGCTGGTTTCATAATATACGTCAGTATCTAACTGACCAAGGTTTTGAAAATATTCTTTTAGACCCCGCTCGCGTCTTCAACGGGGACGAAAACATTTTGTATTGTGTCCAAAAAACAAAAAGGTCCTAGCTCCTAGAGGGGCTCAGAATGTTTATGAAACCGATATAGGAGAAGCCAAATCAGCCTTAACAGTCATGTTCACATTTGGAGCATCGGGGGTGACTACTCCTCCAATGGTAATTTACCCGTACAAAAGGTTTCCTTCCAATATAGCAAAATCTGTGCCGAAATCTTGAGGCATAGGCCTTAGCGACACAGGGTGGATGAAATCACACATTTTTTGAGTACATTGCTAATGTCTTTCATCCAACCCTGAAGAGAATGAACGTCACATTCCCCGTCATACTTTTTGTAGATGGACACAGAACTCATTTCGATAGGAATCTGAGCAAACTATGTACCAACCTACAAATTATTCTGATTGCCTTGTATCCGAACGCTACGAGAATACTGCAGCCTGCCGACGTGGCTGCGTTTAGACCAATTAAGGCAGATTGGAAAAAAGCTGTTATAGCTTGGAGAAGAAAAAACCCATCTAAGGCACTAACCAAGGAACATTTTGCACCAATCTTAACAACAGTTGTGAGTGCAATAAAACCTCAAACTTTAGTAAATGGATTCCGTGCGTGTGGTTTATGTCCATTTAACCCAAACGCCATAGACTACACCAAGTGTCTGGGGAAATCAAAAAATACCGTAGAAAAGTCTACTAACGAGTTACCAAGACATTTAACTTACAGTATGTTCGTGCAGATTGTAGGAGAAGAATATATCAATAAATTTAAAGAACTCGAGAGACTTCAGGAGGAGGAGACCAAGGAATTTTTCATTTTGTATAATTTATGGAAAACATTCTCAGACGTTAATAAACATTCTGACATAATTGAAACTAAGGAAGAGATTGATAACAGTAATCAAATTGAAGATGCACATATGTATTACGAAAATGACGAAGAAGAGAATAATTCTGGCAATGAAAATGAAAACTACAAAGATGACAAACCTGACATCGTTGAAAATCCCGAAATAGAAATTAATACCAATACAAGTTCTGAAGAGAAAATCGAATGTTGTGTTCCAAGCGAAACCGAAAAAGAAAACATTGCCATTGAATATTCTGGCTTGACAGCTAAAGAATTTATCAATAGTTTACCAGTAATTATGCTAGATTCAGAAGAAAATGGAGCATCTTCATTAGAACGGGTTCTACATTATCCAGAATCGCCACTAAGAAAGGGTATCAGGCAAGTAGAAAGATTACCATTTGTAATCACTTCAGCTGATTGGCAAGAAATTATGGACAAAAAAGAAGATGAAGAACGAAAACAACAGATAGAAAAAGAAGAAAAGAAGCGAGTACGGCTTATAAATAAGGAAAATAAAGAGAAAGCCAAGGTTAATAAATCTATTAAGAGGAAGAATAACGCAAAGATATCTAAAAAACCTGTAAAATCGCAAAAGACTGCTCTAGTTATCATATTTAAGTTTTCCAATTATTTCCCAAAATTAAAGATTTTGGAGAGGACTTGACTACTATATCTGTTATTAATTGATGTACGATTTTTCAGCTTCGAAGAAGTCGAAAATCAATTCTGATTTGCGAATGTGGTCATTAACTAAACAAGAAAAATTTTGTTGTTGTAGTTTCTCCTATATTTTCTACATAATTGTTCGTACGGGTTTTTCAGTTACACCTGTATCTAGGCTCATTTTTATTTATTATTAATGTAATCCAAAGTTGTTAAAACTTATTTAATTTATTTATATTTATATTTTTGTTGTATAGGTAGCCTTTTTATATATTCGAATTTATTTTGAACAACGAGGCTTAACAATGTTATTGTCCATTTATGTTCTTTGATTTATTATTTATGTTGTTAAAATTTTGTTTCCTAAATTGTGAAATTTTTATATTAATAATTATTTTTATTTGCATGTTTTTGCATTGTGACCTATGTTACCAGATCTAAAACACTAGACAGATGTGTTTCTACAGTGCGTAAAGGATTTTGATTGATATTTCCTCCCCTGGCACAGAAATTTACGCCAAAACGATTAAAATTTGGACTTTGATTTAACCTTTTAATAAAAATTTCAGTATTGTCGTAATTTACTGATTCATTTTGATACGGCATTAATTTAGTAACCAATAAAGGAGATTTGGTTGTTTGTAATTTTAATAATTCTTGACGTTGTATAGCATTACTTATTTTAAAAACCAATTTTGTAAATTTTTTCTAACGTCATATTTTCTTCTGTTAATAAAAGATATTGGTACTGCAATGACGGCCTCAATCCTAATTCGAAATATTATATTATGTCCGTTTCAGACATATTTTCATCGAAATTATAGCAAAAATCTAATATTTTATAAAAATAATTATTAATGTTTTCAAAATCGCCTTGTTTTCTATTTCGTAATTTAAATTTTGATTCTTAGTGAACTATATTTTCTGAAATTTCTTTTAGAAAATGGGTTTTTAACATTTTCCTAAGTAAAATCTTTATGAACAGAGTTTACTCTGAATTTCTCGTACCAAATTGCTGCAGGTCTTACTAAAAATGAATTATATTTTGGATTATTCCATGAATTTACCGTTTTAATTTTGTCATAATTGTTTAAAAATTTTGTTGGATTTTTGTTTTTAATTAGATTAAATTTTTCAGGATTTAAAAATTTTTGAAACATTAATTTGCATGGAGTTTCGAAAGTTTGAGCAAATGTAACATCTGCTATTTTAAGTAATGTTATAAAAACAATTGAATTTGGAATTATTTATGAAACTTTTTTGAAGCTATATTTTTCAAAGTTTTGTGAATTTTGTAATTTAATGAGTAAATTTAAATTTTCTAGTTATATTCCAATATTTTCTTTATTTGCCGAAGTGTTTATGTGTTCAATTTCAAAGTTAAATTTTTTGAAAAATCATCGGATTTGTCTGATTTGTAGTTATACTAATTTTTTGAATACAATTTAATTTTATTAAATGTATGTTTCCAAGAATTTTGTCATTTTGTATCCATATTTATACTATATGAATTTATTGATATGAAGGTATAAATTTTATAATTTTGACATATAATTGTAAACCTATATTTATGAAATGGAAAAAATTTTAGTAAAATTTGATGTCTAAATTTGCATTTCTTTCTTTTCTATTCTGTGGTAACATTTGTTGTTAGTTCTAAACTATTACGTAGTAATTTAAAATTTGAGGAATAACTTGAAATAAAACCTAACTTTGTTTGGTTTTAAATGAAAGTTTAACAAACTATTCATTCTGGTAATTTATTATTATTATTTAATTTTTTATTTTTAAACTGTTGATCATGTCATGTTTTAAATTTTCTCTGTATGTTCTTCCCTAGACATTTATTCGAGATCGCAATCCATAATTAAACATGTACTGTTCATAATAAATTTATTTTAATTTTACCTCTAGCTTGCGAAGAATAATTAAACAAATATTTAACAATCAACGCCAGTTAATGATATAAAGGCATCTCTTATCATGCTAAGATGTCCTTAAATAATCAACCTTAATCGATTTAATAACAAATCTTATTTAACATTGTAATTCTAATCAAGCTAGCACATTCTTCATTATGCACCCAACTTGAAACTAATAAGTACATATTAATCAAAAGCTGATGTGGGAAATGGTTAGACTATAAATCTAAATCCAAAACTCAGTGATCCTTTTCTTTCGATTAATAGCCACAAGTCAAGTTACATTCTAAATACACAAAAAAAAATTTTATGGATTGTAATTATGCCCGGAGCCTTCAACAAGTTGTCACGTTAGGGGTTGTAGCATGTGACATAATGTCTAGGTATATTATAAGAACAACCAAAATTCAACAGAGATATATTTAGTTAATGATTTACATTATTATTTAATACTAAACTAAAATTACTTACATGTGTTACAATACAGTTTGTTAATCTGGGGCTCAAAGCCCCCAATATGCGAGAGGTATTTTGAGACGTAGTTATTGTAGATGGTAGAGACTCATGCTGAGTCTGAACTGGGTTTTGTTGTTGGTCGTTGGTAACTGCTCTCGTACCAGTAAGCCGAATCCTTTTATACTCTGTGATGCAGAGTAGGGATGGTTTTATTAATAATTAATATGCTGCAGTGCTTTGCAGATGTGTATGCATCTGCAATCGGATTGGCTCCCAAATAGGTCAATCAATATGTATGTAATTGTATGACAAAGACAATCCCTTGATATTCTAAGAATAACCTGAGGTAGGTCAGGTGACCAAGTGTATTGATCTGTATTATTCTATTGCACCACATTATGAAATAAGTAACATTTTAATTACTTTAATAATTAATATTAAGTATTCTAATTAACACTAAGTCGAATCGCGACAATATTTGTATTGAATCCTTTGAAAATTTTAAAAATTATTAAAATTTTTAAAATTATTTTAAATTTGATATATCAAATGACTTGCATTTTTAAATTTAAATGTAAAAAACTATATCTAAGTGAACTTTGCACATTTATGATAATATACGGGGTGTTCATTTGAAAACTTCCCACCCCCAATATCTCGGTGTACAAGGCTTTCTGAAAAAATCGCCGAGACACGTCAACAGTATTAGCGAGGGGGACATATTTTTACATAATAGTGACATAAATCGTTTCATCCCCCTACCCCCCAGAGCCGCCCCTTAAAAATTTTAAATGGCAAGGGGGGTTATGTGATACCTCATTTGAAAGGTCTTCGTATTGCCTACATTTTGGCGTTTTGTTTTTTAAAATCGGTCGATTCGTTTTTGAGATTTTAAGGGAAAAGTGTTTGAGTTTATTAAAACAGAAAGGAGCTTGTAAAACGCATAGTAGGCTGTTGTCATAATGCACTATTGGATGTTTTTCTTGTCAGTACTTGTCAAAGTGTTTGGCATTAATAGTTGATGTTTGTTTAAACTGCTTAATTAGTGTGGCGCGTATTGATATTTAGTAAATTTGTAAAGTTCTCTTGATAATTATTAAAAATGGGATACACTTTGGGTGAAAAAGTTGAAATTGTGTTAATTTATGGGGCTGAAAATCAATGTGCTCGACAAACCGCAGCTACGTTTAATGAACGGCATCCAGATAAGTCCACGTCCCATAGGTATGTCCTAGACCTTATAGCAAAATTTACTGAGACTGGATCTGTTTCGAATAGAAAACGTACTGAACCCAGAGTTTTAAATCAGGCCACTCAAATTGAGATATTAGGACATTTTGGTATAAACCCCAGAAGTTCGCTCCGCCAAATTGCCGCCGCAACTGACATTTCATTAGGTTCAGTTCATAAAGTAGCAAAACTTCATAAATTTCATCCCTACCAAATGCAAATCTGCCATGAGCTAAATGAAGACGATTTTGACAGGAGAATTGAATTTTGCGAACAAATGACTGGCATGATTAATAATAATAATGAAATATTGAAGAATACTTGCTTCAGTGATGAATGCACATTTTATTTAAATGGATTTGTAAATAGACATAACAGTAGATATTGGAGTAACGAAAATCCACACATTTTTACAGAAGGACATACTCAGTATCCCGAAAAACTTAATGTGTGGGCAGGTATTTTAGGAGATCAAGTGATTGGACCTTTGTTCATCGAAGGAAATTTGAATGGTGCAGTGTATTTGGACATGTTGGAAAATGCTATTAATCCACTAATAACTGAAGCAGTTGAAAATCAACGTGATGCAGATTGTAATTTACTACTTGATGAGGAACAACTATACTTTCAGCAGGACGGTGCCCCTCCTCATTATGTCTTACCGGTTCGGCAGTGGTTGCAGAATACATTTCCCGGTAAATGGATAGGTCGAAGAGGAGCTATAGAGTGGCCAGCTAGGTCCCCCGACTTAACTCCCTTAGATTTTTTCTGTGGGGCCATTTAAAATCGGTTGTTTATACGCCTCAACCGCAAAGTATAGCCGAGCTCCGTCAACGAATAATTGAAGAATGTCGATCAATTCCAAGACATGTTTTCCAAAACGTCAGGGAACACGTTGAACAACGGTTATATTGTTGCTTAGCCAACAATGGACAACATTTTGAGCAGTTATTAAGATAATAACATTCCAAATAATTTTTTACTTCCAATAATTATTTGTATTTTTAATACTGATTATAAATAAAAATGTTATCAATAAGTATACACGCTCCTTTTTGTTTTAACAAACTCAAACACTTTTCCCTTAATATCTCAAAAACGAATCGACCGATTTTAAAAAACAAAACTCCAAAATGTAGGCAATATGAAGACCTTTCAAATGAGGTATCACATAACCCCCCTTGCAATTTAAAATTTTTAAGGGGGCGGCTCTGGGGGGTAGGGGGATGAAACGATTTATGTCACTATTATGTAAAAATATGTCCCCCTCGCTAATACTGTTGACGTGTCTCGGCGATTTTTTCAGAAAGCCTTGTGCACCGAGATATTGGGGCTGGGAAGTTTTCAAATGAACACCCTGTATATAAGATATGTGCTGTGATAAGTAGTGAATAAGGTGTCATGTCAAAAATATTTCTGTGATATTTGTATTGAATCCTTTTTAAAATTTTAAAAATTATTAAAAGTATTTTAAATTTGATATATCAAATGACTTGCATTTTTAAATTTAAATGTAAAAAACTATATCTAAGTGAACTTTGCACATTTATGATAATATATATAAGATACGTGCTGTGATAATTAGTGAATAAGGTGTCATGTCAAAAATATTTCTGTGATATTTGTATTGAATCCTTTTAAAAATTTTAAAAATTATTAAAATTTTTAAAATTATTTTAAATTTGATATATCAAATGACTTGCATTTTTAAATTTAAATGTAAAAAACTATATCTAAGTGAACGTTGCACATTTATGATAATATATATAAGATATGTGCTGTGATAAGTAGTGAATAAGGTGTCATGTCAAAAATATTTCTGTGATATTTGTATTGAATCCTTTTAAAAATTTTAAAAATTATTAAAATTTTTAAAATTATTTTAAATTTGATATATCAAATGACTTGCATTTTTAAATTTAAATGTAAAAAACTATATCTAAGTGAACTTTGCACATTTATGATAATATATATAAGATACGTGCTGTGATAATTAGTGAATAAGGTGTCATGTCAAAAATATTTCTGTGATATTTGTATTGAATCCTTTTAAAAATTTTAAAAATTATTAAAATTTTTAAAATTATTTTAAATTTGATATATCAAATGACTTGCATTTTTAAATTTAAATGTAAAAAACTATATCTAAGTGAACTTTGCACATTTATGATAATATATATAAGATACGTGCTGTGATAATTAGTGAATAAGGTGTCATGTCAAAAATATTTCTGTGATATTTGTATTGAATCCTTTTAAAAATTTTAAAAATTGTTAAAATTTTTAAAATTATTTTAAATTTGATATATCAAATGACTTGCATTTTTAAATTTAAATGTAAAAAACTATATCTAAGTGAACGTTGCACATTTATGATAATATATATATAAGATATGTGCTGTGATAAGTAGTGAATAAGGTGTCATGTCAAAAATATTTCTGTGATATTTGTATTGAATCCTTTTAAAAATTTAAAAAATTATTAAAATTTTTAAAATTATTTTAAATTTGATATATCAAATGACTTGCATTTTTAAATTTAAATGTAAAAAACTATATCTAAGTGAACTTTGCACATTTATGATAATATATATAAGATACGTGCTGTGATAATTAGTGAATAAGGTGTCATGTCAAAAATATTTCTGTGATATTTGTATTGAATCCTTTTAAAAATTTTAAAAATTATTAAAATTTTTAAAATTATTTTAAATTTGATATATCAAATGACTTGCATTTTTAAATTTAAATGTAAAAAACTATATCTAAGTGAACTTTGCACATTTATGATAATATATATAAGATACGTGCTGTGATAATTAGTGAATAAGGTGTCATGTCAAAAATATTTCTGTGATATTTGTATTGAATCCTTTTAAAAATTTTAAAAATTATTAAAATTTTTAAAATTATTTTAAATTTGATATATCAAATGACTTGCATTTTTAAATTTAAATGTAAAAAACTATATCTAAGTGAACGTTGCACATTTATGATAATATATATATAAGATATGTGCTGTGATAAGTAGTGAATAAGGTGTCATGTCAAAAATATTTCTGTGATATTTGTATTGAATCCTTTTAAAAATTTAAAAAATTATTAAAATTTTTAAAATTATTTTAAATTTGATATATCAAATGACTTGCATTTTTAAATTTAAATGTAAAAACCTATATCTAAGTGAACTTTGCACATTTATGATAATATATATAAGATACGTGCTGTGATAATTAGTGAATAAGGTGTCATGTCAAAAATATTTCTGTGATATTTGTATTGAATCCTTTTAAAAATTTTAAAAATTATTAAAATTTTTAAAATTATTTTAAATTTGATATATCAAATGACTTGCATTTTTAAATTTAAATGTAAAAAACTATATCTAAGTGAACTTTGCACATTTATGATAATATATATAAGATACGTGCTGTGATAATTAGTGAATAAGGTGTCATGTCAAAAATATTTCTGTGATATTTGTATTGAATCCTTTTAAAAATTTTAAAAATTATTAAAATTTTTAAAATTATTTTAAATTTGATATATCAAATGACTTGCATTTTTAAATTTAAATGTAAAAAACTATATCTAAGTGAACTTTGCACATTTATGATAATATATAAGATATGTGCTGTGATAATTAGTGAATAAGGTGTCATGTCAAAAATATTTCTGTGATATTTGTATTGAATCCTTTTTAAAATTTTAAAAATTATTAAAATTTTTAAAATTATTTTAAATTTGATATATCAAATGACTTGCATTTTTAAATTTAAATGCAAAAAACTATATCTAAGTGAAGTTTGCACATTTATGATAATATAACACTGCGTCCATAAAGTAACCCCCCCCCCCCCAAGTAACTTTTGAACGACTTGTTATTTTTCTACGAAATTTGGTGTGCTGTAATGGGAAATTAAATACTATTTTTTAGACCATATTAAAATTGTGTATCATCCAAAATGGCGACTGGGCGCCATTTTTAAATTTTTTTTTTAAATAGAAAGGGGGGTCGAGTGACACCTCATTTGAAAGGTCTTTTAATTCTGCGTCTGATGCTAGAGTTTCAAATTAAAATCTTATCCTTTATAACCTCGATAGCGACAGGGTAAATCAAACATGAGCAAATAATTAGAACACAACGTAGGTCCGACACCGATCATCGCAAATAAATAATTAATCAAGCATAAATACTTGATAAATATTAAATAATACATTTCAAATTTGTAAATAAAAATATCTACGGTACTGCACGATCACAACACATACGCAGCAAACATCCACATGCAAGTTCTGCAATTATTAGCCAAAATTACGAAGTAATAGAAAATGCTGATAACGAAGAAATTGCAAGTGCAAGCGACAGTGCGAGTTGTGGCATAAAGCAAACCAGCATAGTTCTACTTTTAGTTAACCCGGAGCACTCGCGCTATGAACATTTCTCTCACACTTATGCTAAAGTTGCCATACTTTTAAACAGGGTTGAGATACAGGAACAGGGCGCCCTCTAGCTGAGTTTATGTATCACTTCTACCATAAATTAAGTAAAATATTATTTTTAGTTTATGCTTCTACTTTATAAATGCAACCTGAGCAACAATTAGTCGTCTCCACAATTTCCACAGAGAACTTGTCCATCACTTGCAAACCGCGCGAGCGTTTCTCTCAATACGCGAGTTACAGCGTTGACGTGTTTTTCTGTTTTTTATGTGAGTATTGCATTTATTAGTATTTAGTCGTGTAATAAATGTTTTATATCAGTGAAAATGACATATTTATATGACAATGTTATATTTTTAGTATAATGGCAATGAGTAGAAGTCAGAAAATTGTCGAATTAGCCAGACAATAATATATAGAATTAAATTCGCAACCAACATGGATGGCTCCTGAACCAACCCTTGACCATCAACTAGAAAATTTGGAAGATAATGGAGATCGTTATGAAGTGGAGAGTGACACTGCCATTGAACACAGTAACCATAATACAGATACAGAAGAATCAGATAGTGATGACGAAAGTGATAATATGAGAGTTGACACGGAGCCTCAATTTGATGGAAAACATTATTATATTGGTAAAGATGGCAGAACTCGCTGGTTGGCTCATCCTCCTCGTCCTAACAAACGCATTCCGAGACATAATATTGTTAGTCATTTATCCGGTGTCAAATCCATTGCAAAAAATGCAAAGTCAGTAAGGGAATGCTGGGAGTTATTTTTTCCGCCTGATATGATTCAACATATTGTAAATTGTACAAATATTTATCTAGACAAATTACGCCCAAATTATACGCGAGATAGGGATTGTCGTGCAACAGATGAGACAGAAATATATGGCCTCATTGGACTATTATACAGTGAGTTTTTCTTTTATGTATACATATCAGCTATGTATACTTTTATAAAAAAACATGTCAATGCATTGTTTTACTGCAATCTATAGGCAACCAACTGTACAGAAAATAATAGAGAGAGAAAGGTTATTCCTCATAGTGTGAGGTTATGTTCAATGAGTATGTTTATGAATAAACGCAAAATTATTTGAATATCAAAATGTTTTTAATAAAACTATTATTTTAAAAACGTAAAATATCAACAATACACAAATTTTATGTTAAATTCAAAAAATCAAAACTAATTGCTATTAATTTGACATTAAACAATTTGATTACTGTTTCCACAGCAGCTTTGAAATGTAGTGTATAGTTGGTTGCCTACAGATTGCAGTAAAACAATGCATTGACATGTTTTTTTATAAAAGTATACATAACTGGTATGTATGCAAAAAAGAAAAACTCACTGTATATGGCTGGGATAAAAAAAGGCTCAATATTTGAACACTCGGGAACTCTAGTCCGACGATGGTACTACTCCAGAATGCTTTAAGCTTACAATGTCTAGAGAGAGATTTCACCTTTTATTACGCGCACTGAGATTTGATGACATTAATAACAGATTTAGCAATATTTGGCAGACACGCAAATTTTTTGATTTCAAACGAAATCTTGTGTCAAGAAATTAAAAAGATGGAGATTGATGAAGCTGCAAATGTCGCCTGCTTAAATCTGTTGCCATCCAAGTCCAGAAAAAGGTATGAGTTTTGCTATGACTCGTTAAAACAATGGTTTCGTAAGAAAAGTGCGGGGGTTATATCAGAAAATGTGATGCTGGCTTACATGTTGGAACGATCGGAAAAATTAAAATCGCCGGCCAGTTTATGGTGTGAATATTCTATGCTGAAAACCACAATTTTTAACAACGAAAACGTCGGCATCTCGAAATTTCCTAAACTAATTGGTTTTCTGAAAAGGAAAAATGAAGGTTGTCGACCGAAAAAATCGAAAATTCTGAATAGAGAAGAAATTGTCAAATTTTTGTAAGGAGGCACCTTACGATACCTATTTATTAATGAAGGTAAGACAACAGTTTGTTGTATCTGCAATTAAATTTCATATTATTGATTTTTCTAGACAGTAATGATTGTGGAAATTGCGGGGGCTTGCAGAACCGACGAGTTTTGCAAAATGCAGTTCAGCGATGTTACCGATAATGGAAAATTTGTCGTTGTAAAGGTTATTGAGACGAAGAATGACGTTCAGCGTAGCTTCGCTATCGTTGAAAATACGGAGAAAGATATTGACTACCTAGGAACACTAAGAAAGTACATCGAAATTAGAAAGAAAATATCCAATAATCCCCGTTTTTTCCTACGTTATCAGTTAGGAAAGTGTTTCCACCAGCCTATCGGAAAAATTCCAGCGATAATTGAGAAATTCTTGAATTTACTAGAACTGCATTTATACACCGGTCACTGCTTCAGACGCTCGTCTGCTACTCTGCTTGTCAATTCTGGTGCCGATATTTTGGATCTCAAAAGGCACGGTGGGTGGAAATCCACCACAGTAGCAGAGGGCTATGTGGCAGAGTTTCTTCAAAATAAATTGGATGTTGCTAACAAAATCCTTTCTAATAAAAATGCGGACGCTGTTAAATACGAAATTAGTGTTCCTCAAGCGGACGGAAACAGAGTCATCTTCGACAGTTGTGCAGGGAAACTCACATCCTTCACTAATAAAGAAAATAATTTATTGAGAAATGAGCACGTTCTCATAAAAGATTGCTCGTTTTCAAATTGCAGTGTTTCATTTAATTTTCGTCAAAATTCTTAAGTAATTTGTTTTAAATTTGTAAAATTTGTTTTGAATGAAAAATTATAACCTTGCATTTCTGTTATTACTGTCCATTATTTTCCTAGGAATGTAAGTGACACTATTAAGTTCCGTCGTCAAGGGTAACTAGTAGACGAATGTTATCAGCCACTTACAATCCCTGTAGCTATGGATGTAAGGCCTACTTACATTGCCGGTAGCGGAAAAAATAATATTCGTTATTGCTTGAACATACTTGAATTTTTACATAAAGTTCGGTGGGGTTTGCACATACAGACTCCGTATTTTTAACTGAAACCTTTTTATGTATATTGGTTGAAAACGCTAAAAATGTTAGTTGAACGCTTTAGAAATTCGTCTACTTCATTCAAAAATTTGCTGTTTTAAACCAATAATAAGTGATATTGATGTAGCATATTGCTTTGCTTGCGCTTTAATTAATTTAGCAACCTACCGCTTGGTGTTGGATGAATCGTAAGCGGTAAGCGTAAATTTTGTTGCGGTCGTTTTCGTAGTGGTGTGCTGGTTTAAAAATAATTTAAAACATTTGCTTGCATGTGCACTAGCTAGGTGTGAAATCTAGTTGTGAAATTTAAGTAGGTAAGTACTATTTGTATTTGTTAACATTACATTAAGCAACCGGTGTAATCTAACATAACTTGCATTGTCAGTACTACAGATCTTCTTTGTTTGAACAAGTAAAATTAACTTAATACGCTTGCTTTTCTGATACCTTCTTATACTTTACTCTGATTTTGCAATCTCTTAAAAAAAATTAAATTTTAGAAGTATTTTGTGAAAACGTAAATAATTACGCAATACCGCTGTTGGAGTTGGCGCCAATTAACGTCACTTGTTTGGGATCATAAAGGCCGATTCTCACTTGTGTGCAAGGCTCGGGGTCGGCAAGCGCTCGGCACGGTCCAGGCTAGATTTCTTTTTCATTACTCTTAAGGTGGTTTCACATACCGGCAGTAGCAAGCGGCGTCACCCCCTTCCAACCTTCAACCAGCCAATGAAAACGCATACAATGCGACGCAGAATTTCAAGGCCACCGCTGCTAAACGCTAAAGTCGAACAAACTTTTTTGAGTCAAACCTGCGTCAAGTATATAACGTATGATCACAAAGTCTTTGGATAGCGGTTGCTGTGGAATTGACAAGTCATCTATGAAATTATTTATTTCTATTAGTTTTGACATTTACTTTCAAAAGTCAGCGGATTATAATTAAAAATGTCTCAAACAGAACATAAAAGTTTTATGATTAGAGCATATTACCGTAATGGAAATCGTGGTGAAAACGGTAACTGGGTTTATTTACCTAATTTATGTTTAAATAAATTCCGTGAAAGATTTCCCAACTTCGCCATAATCGAGCGAGATTTAGAAGTAAGTAATTCTATAGATAGCTTTGAAATTTCACAGCAACCGCGATCCAATGACTTTTTGATCATACTATATCTGTTTTCGTTTCTTATAGCTCCATCTCATTGCAGTTGTGTTTCTTGTGGTGTTCGTTTACTTGTTGTAGGAATTTAAAAATGTCGGCTAAGCAATCACGGAAAAAAATTGATTGGAGTAGAATGCTACAAAATTGTGGCAACAATATTTTTAAGAATATCACTACAATTATATTGCCCAATCTTAAATATTTACTAACTATAATAGCCAGTTGTAGCAAATCTTTCTTTAAAATTATAGCTGTACCTTAGTATTAGTATTTGATATAAATATAATAATATGTCAGAGTGTTTGTAATGAATCAAATTATGTAAATCTTCTCATCATGTTTTAGTAATATTTACGAACAATTGTGTTTAGTTTTAATATAACACTATAGTAGATTTTGTTATATTTTATGATAAACGCTGCAACTAATTAAAACAAAGACGAGCCATGCCGATTTATATCAGATAAGTCGGTTAATACCAATGCGCGCAAAAGTTGGCTGATGCAAACAGAAGCTGGTGATTCGCAAGAAAACGTAAGTTAAGTGATATTAGTAGTGCAGTTTTAACATGGATGAATATGTGGAAAACACGTTAAAAGATTGGGGGTTGTTTGAAGAAGTTGGCGAAACTTTTAACAGTAAGTAGTACAGTGTTTTATAATCATTTTATCATTTCTCGCTTGCATTTCATAACATTATGTGCTGTTCATTTTTTCTAAATAGATACTGGCCATAATCTAAATAATTATGCTCTTATGGTACTGCGGGGTAATTCAAATTATTTAGTTGTAATAACATATTATCAATTTCCTCCTTCCCTTGGTCCTAGTGCTAAACGAATTCTCTGTTATTTGATCAAGGTCAGTTTTTATTTAGTCTAAATTCCTTGCGTTTATTCGAATTCAGCAATAACTATTGTTTAGAAGCCTGGGTGTGACGTTCAAAGAAAACTTTTATATTACACAATTTAGATTCCCTAATTTAAAATTTATTATTGATTTAACAAGTGCTAATCGCATGTTACATTTTAACATTATTATGAAAAATACGGTTTCTGCTTTTTTGGCAATCTTTACGGCAACACTTGATGAATTGCATGGGTATCCTCACATATGTGGGAAAGTAGTTGTAATATTGCTTTACTTACAATGCGCTTATTTTTAAGGAAACGAAATTTACGAAGAGGTTTTCAAGTCTCTTAACGTGAAGGACGTCGCTGAATTAATACCCTCTTTGGGTGTTCGAAAAAAGTTTCTGGCAAAATTTATTCCAATTAAAATGATAGTGGATGTAAGTGAACAATTTTTGCACTACTTAAAATAACGGCACAGTGTTGGTGTGTCATCTAATATTGGTGTTCATTTCTAAAATGTGATTTATGTTGGATTTTTATACCAAACAGAAATTTTACCACGGTAATAAAACGCTCTTATTGATTATACTAAAATTTTAGGCTAGTAAAGAACTTCCTATCTTATTTGATAATGATGCAGCAGGTGACCAATTATCGAATAAAAGCAAAGACAGTAGCTATTCCCAAGATGACGATCCTTCCGAATTAGGAAGTGGTATGTATGAGACGCTACAGGAAACCCCCTTGATATCCAAAATATCTCTTTAAATTTAACTGTTTTTTCTAGTGCCTTGTGTTATTACAGATGATTTAATTCCTAGTGTACAATACAAAAAAAAAGCTAACGTTGGTGTGCCTTATGTTATTTCCACCTATAGCAATGCAAGTGGTTTTCAAAGGGAAATTGGCGTTGAACAATATAAAAATATCTTTTTTACATAGCGTTCGAAAATTATTAGATGAAACGGTGGACGGAGCAATGATTAAAGCTAATTATGGTCCAGATATAAAATTTCAAAGGTCTAAATTGTGTGAACTCGTAATTAAAAATGAACTAAAGTGCAGTGTTGATCAGAAGTAAGTTACGAAATAATTATTGTATTTTTTTTAGTTTATGCATAGAATCCATCCAGTATACCTAGTTACCAATTTTTTAAGTTATATCATATATGGTATTTTAGTACATATTAAAAGATGATGTCTACTTTTGTAATATGTACTGTAGCAGAAATCCGACCTCGGTCAGATTTGTTATGGTCCTGAATCACGTATTGGATTCGGGGAGGTCTTTGCTGCGGGCGAGGAGTTCATTCATTAGCGAACTAGCGATTTGAATAGTAGTGATGTGCTTATGTTTTGTATTCAGTTATATTCTAATATACGTTTTTGCATTGTCGAGTTATTAATGTTGTTTTAAAGTTGGAGTATCTTCCAACAGTACTTACTGATCGCTTATTTTTGTTCACGTTCAATTCTTTTTTAGAATATTTTCTACGCGGTTTCAAGAATTGGCCTCTGAAGTTAATGATATATTTTTCCACGAAGAACCAGAATTGTACTTCGTACCTTATGCAAGAAAAAAGGACGGAAAACCAAAAGCAGCTCGTGGAAAACTTTGGGCCACTTATTGTTATATTAGAAAAAATCTGAAAGATTTGGGACTTATAGCATCAACCTCTAAGTCCACCCCAGAAAGCAACTCTTCAGAATTTGGTAAATTTTCTTCTGTTCCATTTTTGAAAAGATAGGCAACAAGTTATTCTTCATTGTATTTTTGCTTATAGACAATGTAAATGCAGTAGAAGACTTGCAGTGGTTGAAAAATAATTGCCTTCCACTGACCACAGTCGAACAAAAATGGAAGACTACAACTGTTCTTAGACTTACAGATGAACAATATTAATGCATATTTAAATTATATAAATTCTTGCATCAACCGGCCGGGTATCTTTTACTTGAAATAGATTTCAATAATCTGTTCGAAACAAAAGAAAACAATTTGAGTACAAAGTGGCCCATCATATATAAATTTATTCTACAGATTGCGTCACAGAGAAAAGACAGTTATTTAACTAGTATCCAAGAAGAATATGCAAAAGAAGAAACTTCTGAGAGCACAGGTGTAATTGTTTTAATTGTTACATCTGTTTTTACTTACTGTTATTTTATTACAGACGAAATTTTCGCTCTTACATTGCTTCCTCTGTTATTTAATTGCGTTCTGAAGTGCAAGAGCGCAAATCAACATTTTTGTTGTATTTAAAGGTATCCATCGTTAGATACCAATATAAATTATAAACTTACCAAGCATATTTTTTAGGATATAGCCCAACTGGAGACGGAGTTGGAATTAAGAGAGCACAAATACCTACGCCTGCTACAAATTAACAGCGCAGCCAATAGCGGTAATAATTGGGAATTGGGACGACATTCAGAGTTGCTACCTATGTATAAATAGCATACGATAAAAAGTTGATGCCCCATTAAAAGCCGTAGACCTCTGTTTTTAAGTTTATCACGTTTTAAATGCCGAGTATCCTAAAGAGGCAGATAGTGTATGGACATGTTTGCAAATATATGTATATGAAATCAAAACACGACATGATAATCAGTATGTTTCTGTTGCATCTTTAATTTCCGATTTAAATGGATTAATGAATAGAATTGTCGAATAAACATAACTGATTGTTTACTGATTTTAACTCATACATTAGTTATTAAAAATTAATTATAAAAATGGTTACTTGCTTTTATTGTAAACAAGTATTTGTGAATGTAAAGGCTTTTTCATACCACTTTAAAATGAGTCATAAAAATGAAAACTCTTTTTGTTGCGGAGAACAAAATTGCTTAAGGGTGTTTTCTTGTTTTGACGTGTTAAGAAAACATATTCTAAAATATCATTCTACCACGGCATCATCAGGCATATTAAACAATAGTTTTCAAAATAGCGTTGAAAACAGTTGTCTTTTAGCTGATGATAACAATTCTAATTACACTGAGAGAAATTTATTTTAAATATTGCTAAAAAAATATATTAAAAAAATTATACTAGTTTCTAATACATATATGGCAAATTTGGATATGACGATATATTTATTTCAATTAAAAGTTTATATTTATTTTTATATTGTAGATTTTAATACATGTATATTTAATTTTAATACATGTACCTATATTTAACTTTAACACGTTCTACCAAAGTCGACAACATTTTATGTTAGGAAGTAATATGTAATTATTGCTGAAAATTTTAACTATAAGTTGTGTTTATTTCAGCAGTGTTTTATGCTTCGGTAATAAACCAGCAAATGCATATGACTGAGCTTAGTATGCAATTTGTTGGGCTTAGTATGCAATTTGTTGATAAAGCATAATTTATGTTTAGACTGGCCCCACCATCGAACGATTTCTGGCGCTTGTTCGCGGTCATTTTCATGCGGCCATTGTTATAGAGAGAAAGTGCCAAGTGTTTTGTTTGTGCAAGTGTTAAGGCCCCTACAGACGATGTGACAAACATAGGCCAACGTTGGGCAAATGCACGTTTACCGCACCGTGTGTATGATCAGCAAATCACAAATGTTGGCGTTTGTGGACGTTCGCTTAGTAGGCGGTAAATATTGCACACATCAAAGGATAGACGAATGTCGGCCATAGTGTGCATATGCGTGCGTCTGCTCCGTACACACGACGTGTCTATACTTGTTCAGGTGTCTGCAGTCAGTCCCAGATAATTATTTTGTGCTGTTGGGGTTTAGTTTTAAAAAGTTATTACTTCGGAAGGTCAGTATGAATTATTATTACAATTAAATTGTTTAATTTTTTTTATTTACACACATACCTACCATAAATTTAGTAATTAAGCTGAAGAATTTAAATATAAAATTTGTACTTCCATAAATCTTTTTTAGATATGGAGGCAAGAAATATGGATTGGACGAATGATTTGGTTTTGGAGTTTCTAAATATCTACGAAAAACATCCTGCAATTTGGAATCCAAAAAATAAGAATCACAAAAATAGAAATTATGTGGCTGATGCGTGGAATAGCATAAAAAACGAATTTAGTGTTGACGTTTCTATTAACTCTTTAAAAAAAAGAATGTTTAATGTCAACATATAGCACTCTCAAAAAAAAAGTTGTAGTCTCGAGAAAGACTGGAAGTGGGAAAGATGACGTCTACAGGCCTACATGGTTTGCATTTGAAACAATGCATAACTTTTTGAAAACAACAGGGGAAATTAAACAAATTTTAAATACAGAAGTAAGAATTCTGAGTACTTTATTATTAACATATTATTGTAATTGTGTTCATTAACTACATTTAAAGTAACACTGGAAATTTTCTCCTCAAGAATACAAATCTTGCCATTCAACTTTGCCAGTTGTCATAAAAAAATTGGTAAATTCATCGCTAAAAGCCTGGGCTTCAGCTGTAGCTTTTCTACCGGTTTTATGTAGCGAGGTAAGAGATGTTACGTTGCCTACATCTTGGCGCCATGTTCCTGGGATAATTTCCCCTGCGTATTCTCTGTCAAATGTTCCAGACGGAGAATATAGCTGTTTCGATGTCTCGCTTTTTCTTAAGAAATTATGCAACAACACACAAGTTAAGGTGACAATAGCTACCTTTTCTGGTTGTAATATTATTGGTGTCCTTAAAATTCGAAAAACCATCACCAAAATACCAAAAGCATTTTCTACTATTCGTCGAGCCCTGCACAGACGATAATTGTAAATTCGTTGCTTAGAGCCTTTTTTATGTGTTCCCGGATATGGTTTCATTATTTTGTCACACAGAGGAAAGGCATCATCTGCCACAAAAATGTACGGTATAGGAATTTGTCTTCCTGGTAACGGATGATTTGGCGGAAGATTTAGTTCGTTCTTCACAATTTTTTGAAAGAATCGGGTGTTCCTGAATACACCTCCATCACTAATTCGCCCCTGACATCCTACATCAGCAAACATGAAACAATAATCAGCATCTACTAACGCCATCAGTACTATGCTAAATGTATTTTTGTAGTTGTAAAATTCAGAGCCACTGTTATAGGGAGCCTGTATGAGTACATGTTTTCCGTCTAGGGCTCCTATGCAGTGAGGAAAATTCCACTGACGATTAAATTTGTCCGCAACTTTCTCCCAGTCTTGCTGATTATTTGGAAGCTGAAACAATATTAGCCATTAAATACAAAAATAGTTTAAGTCTGTTCTTATATGTGAGGATTTCCGTCTTTCTTCAACTTTATTACCCTACACCGTATTGAATTCCTTGCCCGCCGCCAGCCCGAACATGTGCTTTGATGACCTGTGACCTAATCTACCCCTTGGTTTCAAGAAAACCAGACGGGGCATTCAATGTTAAGCTCTTGTTGGTGACGCATTGGAATTAGTTGTATTGGAAGTTTTAATTGAGAATTGATTACAATAAATATTTAAGAGCATTAAACGCGTCTTTTTATTGAGCAAGCTCATATCAGAAGTGGGATTGATTCACTAAAAGTACCACAAGTGTGTGAAATCAGTGAAAAAGAAAAATCTGTGTTTAGTGTTATTCGGCAAAATGGAACAATTAGCGCAGATTTTAGCGGATACGCTCAATGAAATGAAGGCACACGCGAGTAGAAGTACGGCACCTGTCACATCTATTGAAATTCCGAAATTTGATCCAGTTTTCGACGATAATGGGGCGTTAAGGTGGTGTGAAGAAATAGAAAATTTGGGGAAAACGGTCAGTTGGTCCGAATACGAGCAACTTTCCAGAGCCACAAGCGGTTTAATTGGGGAGGCGAAGAATTGGCTTTCTTCATGGCAGCCAGCTGAAAAATCCTGGGCAAATTTTAAGACCGAAATTGCTAATTTGTATCCACCTAAAAGAAATCTCAGCGAAAAACTCCGAAAAGCCAGTCTGTATACTAGTGGCGAAGCTGTTTCGTACTGTGAGTATGCCAGGAAAAAGATCTCTTTAATAAAATCTTTAAATTTTAATCTGTCTGATAATCAATTGTTAGAGCTTGTAATTGGGGATATAAAAGATGTTCACGTAAAGACTGCTGCTTTTAATAGTAATGTGAAATCCGTTGCTGATTTGTTAGTCCTACTTAATAATTACAAAATGACTAAACGTGAGAATCCGTTACCCAATAATAACTTGAAACGGTCGTATCCATTTGAACATAAAATGTTACCAAAATTGTGTTACAATTGCAATAAACCCGAACACCTAAGTCGACATTGCCATGCATCGGGGAGTAATAATCCTACTAATAATAATGATACCAAAACCTTTCATAATAAAAACGTTTGTACTTTTTGTGGCAAAGCCGGTCATTATGCAGAAAAATGCTTTTCGAAAAATAAACGGGAGAGACTGCCTAACGTTTCTAAGATTAATTATTTTTGCGTTAACTTGGACAATGATTTTTCCACCCAATTTAAGATAGAAAATTTAACACTGAACTGCCTGGTCGATACTGGGGCCGAATGCAGCCTACTTTCCAATAAAATTGCAAAACAATTGCATTGTCATTTAGAACCAAGCTTTACTATGCTAAAGGGTATAGGAAATAATTTAACTCCTACTTGTTATCGCACTACTTTAAATATTGAGAAGAATGGGACTGCCTTTGAGATCGTCTTCTATGTAGTGGATAGTTCTGTTATGCTTCCGGATGCTATCCTAGGAAGAGACTTATTAAATTATAAGGGAGTCCAAATTTGTACTGATTTTCGCGGAACTCGTATTTATTTCGGACCTGACGATACCAGGGCTGTTCACCATGTTGCCATCGCTAACGCAAATTCAGTCAATACTCCGTTGAAGGGTGATAATTTGTATTGTTTATTAAATTTGCTTACAAAATTTAGTGCCAACATTACAACAGGAAATTCAGTAACTGCAATAACAACAGCTGAACTGGAAATTAAGCTTAAAGAGGACAAACTTATTTGTTACAACCCCTATCGCATGGCTTTGTGCGAACGAGAAAAGGTTAAAAGCATAATTAACGATCTATTAGAGAATAAAATTATTCGCGAAAGTACCTCTCCCTACGCCAGTCCGATCCTGTTAGTTCATAAAAAAGATGGAGGTAGTCGCTTGTGCGTAGACTACCGCGCATTAAATAAAATTACCGTAAAAGACCGTTTTCCGTTGCCCCGAATTGATGATCAGATTGATCAATTAGGTCGACGCAAGTATTTTACAACACTTGATATGGCGGCTGGTTTCCATCAGATCCCGGTAGCCAAAAATTCAATAGAAAAAACCGCCTTTGTGACACCGGACGGCCATTACGAATATTTGCGTGTCCCTTTTGGTTTATGTAATGCTCCAGCTGTTTTTCAGCGCGCAATTTGCAATGCTTTAGGAAATTTAAAGGATAAAGACGCTTTGATTTACTTGGATGATATTTTAATTCCATCAGAAACAATTTCTGAGGGCTTGACAAAATTAGAACGGGTTCTAACCGCTTTAGCAAAAGCTGGTTTTTCGCTAAACATTGCAAAATGTCGTTTTTTTGAAACGCGAGTTCAATATTTAGGCCAAGAAATTTCTAAAAATGGAATAAAGCCTGGCAAAATTAAAGTAGAGGCTCTTCTAAATGCACCCGATCCTAAAAATGTTAAGCAAGTGCGACAATTTATGGGACTAGCGTCATACTTTCGGAAATATATTCCGGAATTTGCTACACGCACGGCTTGCATAACAAAACAAACTAAAAACAATGAAAAGTTTATTTGGGGAGAAGAGCAAGAAATTGCTAAAAGTTATATTTGCGCTTATCTAAGTACGAGACCGTTGTTAAGTATTTTTGATCCTAATTTAGAAACCGAATTGCATACTGATGCGAGTTCTGTAGGTTTTGGTGCTATTTTATTCCAACGCCACGATAAACAGTTAAAGGTTGTCTCATATTTCTCGAAACGAACTACAGCTGATGAAACCAAATACCACTCTTATGAGTTAGAGACCTTGGCCGTATTTTATGCTGTGAAACATTTTAGGGTATTTTTATTAGGGATTTCTTTTAAACTCGTGACTGATTGCAATTCATTAAAATTAACACAAAATAAAAAGGATTTGCTTCCACGTGTTGCAAGATGGTGGTTATATTTGCAATCTTTCAATTTTAGCATTGAGTACCGTAAGGGAAAGTACATTCCACACGTGGACTATCTTAGCAGGAACCCCATAAGTGAGCCACCCACTCTCTCAGTAAATTCAATATCCACAGATAATTGGCTTAAAATAATTCAGAATATGGACACAGAAACGCAGGAAATTAAATTAAAACTAACCGAAGGAAAATTAACAACTGAATATTTTTGTCAAAACGATATTTTGTTTAGAAAAATTAATCCCGGACATAATCCACCTATTTATCGCGCTTTTGTACCTAAAGGTAGTCGCATTGGGTTGTTGAGAATGTTCCATGACGAACAATGTCATATTGGACCGGACAAAACATTTGCAAAAATTAATCACTACTTTTGGTTTCCCGGAATGACTAAATTTGTCAAAAAATATTGTGATCATTGTTTAAAATGCATAGCAGGTAAGAAGCATACGGGTCCAAAACAAGGACTTTTACACCCGATTGATAAAATTCCCATCCCCTTCCACACAGTACATGCTGACTGTGTAGGGCCATTTCCCGCAACCACAGAAGAGTACAAACATATTTTACTGCTAATAGACGCTTTCACGAAATACTTATTCCTGATCCCATTGAAAACACTTTCGGGACCGGAAGTCGGCAAAAACTTGCAAATTTATTTAAATATCTTTGGAACTACCAAACGATTAATTTGCGATAGAGGCACTAATTTTACCGACCGATGTGTTAAAGAATTATTGTCCAACTTAAGCATCGAACAGCATCTCATAGCTAAAAGTTCTCCTCGCGGTAATGGGCAGGTAGAAAGGTACGTCTCGACCGTACTGGATCTATTACGAGTTGAAATTAATAATAAGTCAGAATGGGCGAGCGCTATCATTAAACTTCAAAATACATTAAATTCAATTGTGCAAAAGACCACAGGTTTTTCACCTATTTATCTCTTAACTGGACAAAATATCAGCAATCCGAATATCCAAGCTCTAACCGATATTGTATCCACAACAATCAGCAGCAACAGTAACTTAGAGAAAGATCGAAAAGTGGCATACGAACGTACTCAAAAGCAAGCAGACTATTCAAAAAAATTATTTGACAAAACCAAACGAGTAAACAAAGCAGTTAAAGTGGGAGATTGCGTGTTCCATCCATCTGGAAATTCGCATTTGTCTAAGTTAGATAAAAGATACGAGGGTCCATTCGAAGTTCTCCAACTACTGCCTCATGACCGGGTCGAACTTAAAAATTTGGCTACAAACAGGAAAAGGATCGTTGCCACAGAAATGCTTAGAATCTGGCCTGGTGAATTTTCCGAAGACTTAGACTTATAAACGGTGAGTTGTTAGTAGTTGAATCAGAGTATGCCCTGTGTGAGCATTACAACAAAACACAAAAAAAAAAACGTTGTAATTTGAGACTTTGCAGTTTCAAATCTTTTTTTTATTTTTATGTTGATTTTGGTCTTGTATGCTGTTGGAAGCAGAACGCTTCGCAGCTAAGTATTTTCAGACTTTACTGTTGAAATGCATAACGCTTTGCAGTTAGTTGATAATCTTGTTTTAATTTTGTGTGTGCTGTTGGAATGCAGAACGCTTCGCAGCCACAATATATTAAAAAAAAATTGCTATGATGATTTGGTTGATTGCATGATAAAGTTGTGTGTAAGTTGAGATTTGAAGCCATCACGCAGCGTCTGTGTAAGCTTCGAATCCGAGTAAATTAAACTGATGTTTTATGTTATGATTTTAAAGCTGTCACGCAGTGTATGTCAATCACAAAATAAGAGAGAGAACAGCGAATTGATGAATGATAAAAACAAAAGTCTTATAAAGTGATAAGACCCGATATTTAGAATTTGTTAATTGTCTTTCAGATGCAGATGTGACAACAGATAATTCGAGAGCGAATTAATTGTCAGTCTGGCCGTGTGAGGATTTCCGTCTTTCTTCAACTTTATTACCCTACACCGTATCGAATTCCTTGCCCGCCGCCAGCCCGAACATGTGCTTTGATGACCTGTGACCTAATCTACCCCTTGGTTTCAAGAAAACCAGACGGGGCATTCAATGTTAAGCTCTTGTTGGTGACGCATTGGAATTAGTTGTATTGGAAGTTTTAATTGAGAATTGATTACAATAAATATTTAAGAGCATTAAACGCGTCTTTTTATTGAGCAAGCTTATATATACATTATGTAAACATATTATATAAAAATACCTATACATTTCTAGGATGATGAAGAAGATGATAACATGGGATTATACAGCGACCCAGAAGAAAACGGAAATCATGATGAAGATGATCAACTCACAGAACCAATTCAAAATACTTAAGCTAATAATGGCAATAAATAGTTACCCTCTGAGTAATTCTTTACTTACATTGACATAACAAAAACTTTATCTGTTCCAGAAGCGAATGTTGATTCACAGACGGAAAAAATTGTTCAACCTCCAACAACAGTAAAAGAAAACATGACTAAAAAAAGAGCATCGCGTACCTCAGTTGATATTGTTATACAAAAAACAATGAAGCGGGCATCGGATGCTTTAGAAGAAATAAAAAATCGACCCATACAGCAAGAACTACAGCAGGATGAATGCTTTATATTCGGGCAATTAGTAACTACTAAACTAAAAGCATTAAGTCAGAGATCACGAAAAATATTAATCAATCAAATAAATAATCTACTTTTCAACGCTGAATTGGCCGAAATGGATCAACTTGCAAACTATGGTAATTCACGTTTGCACAAAACATCTCATTCTGCTTCTGAAGCCTCGTCACATCCGTCAGTTTCAACTTCTCCTGCTAATTCCTATACTTCAACACCTCAACCGTCGCCTTCCATTTCCCATAACTCTGTTTTCGCGCACGATTCCAGAGCTTCGATTTCACAGTCTACCATTTCCAACATCTGTGGTTCCAGTTCACAACCTGCCAATTTAACATCGACAGGTTCACACGATTCTGCTCTATTGAATTATTACTCTCAGGCCTCTGATATTTTTCATCAACAGTCACACACATTATTAGATTTAGAATAATTTTTTTAAGATGTACGATTTAAGATGATGTTATTGTAGTTAATAAGCATTGAGATGTGTTGATAACTCAAATATTACAGTAATAAAATATTAAGAATGTTCTTGTATACGAAATACGAATAATAAAATAGTATATTTTGTATTTGTATATAATAAGTGTTACTATACCTTTATTCTATCCTTCAGCAAACTAATCAAAGCATTACATACTTCGGGTATAATAGACGATATTAACTGAGGTGAAATTTTAAATAAGAAAGAAAGACTTTGATAGCTATCTCCTGTTGCCAAAAATCTTAAAGTAACAGCTAATCGCTCTTGGGCGGGAATAGCTTTCCTCATATTTGTATCTGTTTTTGCTATTTGAGCTCCAATGTTACTTAATAAATATTCGAAATCCACAGCAGACATCCTACAAAAGTTTTCACTTTCCTGAGGGTTCTCTCCTTAAATCCGTAAGTAGATCAGAGCAACCGTACCTAAAATGAAAACACCTCCCTCATTATTATTATACCACTTCAATGTAATGACAATTATTTCAACTTACATCCCTCGACTTTTGTTGAGAGATAACATCCACCATCTTCTCTTCCTGTTTTTCAAACACCTCTGCCTTAATAAGTGAACACAAGAGGTAAGTAAAATAGTACTTGCAGTTATAATTTCTGCTTCATTATTACTCATTCTTTACAATATACAATTTTGCTTTTTAAAAAATAAAAAGCCATAAAAAATATACACCAGCACTGCACGTTCGTTGTCGCACTGGTACAGGTTCGCTTATACATAGCAAAGCCAGCGTTGGACACATTGTGTGGAGTAACATGCGGCAAAGGTTTACGTTTGACAAACGTTGGCTCGAATTTATACACATTTACAAACGCCAACGTTGGCCTATGTTTGTCACATCGTCTGTAGGGGCCTTTAAACCATGGATAATTTCAAGACGGTGAGTGAAATACTCACAGCATGGGGATTTCCCGAACTTTGTGATGTGTTTGAGGGTTAGTTTGTGGTACATTTGTATAATTATTATTAATATATTTAACGCTAAAATATAGTTTAACTATATTATGCATGATATTTGGCTGCTAGCTGATGTGATTTCAGGAACAAAATAAGTTTACGTTTTCATAACAATTTAGTAGCTTCAAATTCATGCGTTACATGTAAGGTTATTGTTAAATACCTTGCGTACTTGTATATTTATGCGTTAAAGTTAAATTATTATACACACCGCATTGTTCGCCATCGACAATGGCAGGTGTTTTTGTGGAATAGCGGAGCTCCGCAATCTTATGAGTCCCAAAAACTTCTTTTTTTGTAGAAATGTAACGTAGGCAAAACGTAGGTAATATTTTATCTAAAACTGTTTTTAAGTGAAAACAATTGGGAAACTAATTTGACAACAGCGACATAACCTTTAAAGCTAACGTGAAACGTCAACTTTTCATATAACGTTTATATTTTTAATACAATTGCTATAGTTACCAGTAAACAACTATACCAGCATAGTTTTAAGCCGGCCATACACGCTACGGTCTACCGGAGAGGTCTACTTGTGCAGGTGTGCCTTCTCAGGTAGACCCGAGAGTGTATTGGAATAGACCTGTGCAGGTTTTTGGACCTGCGCAAGATCGAAAATCAATTCTTTTTCGTGACACCGTACGGTGAACCTGTGCGTGTGTGCGTGTCCGAGTCGCCTGCGCAGGTCGTGCTTAGTTATTTTCTAGTCTCTGTCTAGAGGGTGGTCATCGCTCGCATCGTACAGCCGCGTGGTAAAAAATGGCGCCATCAGATTCAACTAAGAAAGTACTTGAAGATTTTATCGAAATATATAAAACTCATCCATGTCTTTGGAAAATAAAAAGCAAAGAATACCACTATCGAGACAAAAAAGAAGCTGCTTATAATTTGCTTATAGAAAAATTGAAAGAAATTGAACCAGATGCCAACAAAGCAGCAGTTGTGAAAAATATCAATAATTTAAGAAGCAATGTTAAGAAGGAAAAGAAGAAATATGAACAATCTTTAAAGTCTGGGACATCTGCTGATGATGTATACTGTATTAAATTGTGGTACTATGATTTATTAAATTTTCTAAATGATCAAAGCACACCCAGGGAGTCTTCATCCAACTTGGATAGTGACGACGAAAATAGTTGTGAGGTAAGTAAAATACTTGTACTTAGTACTGTTATTTTTTATTACGTTGAATAAAACACATTATGACCTACATTTACAATTACACGAAAGTTTATAACTATAACTGTAAAATTAACAAAAATACAAATCAATGTTGCCCACTCACAGTCCACTGAAGTAAACATAGGTTAATGTTTTGTAGAAAAATACATATTTTTTAATTTATATGATCATCTTGCCATGGCACGCTTCCCTCCTGGCAAAAATAATTCATAAAATCTTTTCGGATAATCTTTGCTGTGTTCAAAGTAACTATTTCCTGGGTTTCTTCTCTCTAAATTTTCCATGGTACTATTTTCTGTATTAGACCCTTCAGAAATTATAATCCCGTTTTCAGAAGTTGCACGATAGAAACATTTTAGAGGCGCATAAGACTTTTTTGAGTGTTCTATTAAAAAGTTATGTAATGCATAGGAAGCTTTAATTACTTTCTCGATACTTTCTGGTTCTAAATTAATATGAGTATAAAATATCCCAAATCGTGACGCCATTATCCCGAAAGCGTTTTCTACAGTGCGCCTGGCACGGGATAATCTGTAATTATTCAGGGTTTTTCTTTCATGCGATGTTAAATCTGCCTGCCGAAACGTTCTGAGATAGAAGAACTTAAGGCAAATCGAAAACTTTTCCGGCATTTACGTGATTTTAACTCCGCCTATCAATTAGCTTTAGTTAAAAAATATATTTTTTATTCTTTGCATATTTTTGTTGCCATAAATAAAACTATTATAACCATTTTTGTCCGACATCCGAAGCGGAATTTGTAATTCGCCGAATCGCGGCGGGCGCTTACTTTGCTTTAGTACAGATAGTTGCGCCTCGAGGGATACTGAGGGTAGATAATTGTAAGTCAGCTGCAGCTGCAATTGTTTTGAGGAAATGATATTGAACTGTTTCAATAAATGTATGAAACCTCTTCTGTGTTTTATTTATCAAATTATTTTTATAGATTCCAGCATCCAGGACAGACCTTTTAACAGAATAACCAATCGACCAGCATATTTTTATTTACGAGTGTTATTTATAACTTGCTTGGTTGACTGCTTTCTAGATCTTCAGTACAAACAGCACAACCTGTCGCTCTCGTCTACTACTATTTCAAGAAATGTAATAATTCGTAAACGTTGCGGGTCTATAAGAGTATAGTCAATGGTAGTAGTAACATTAAGTTCGAGCTCTACCACAGTGTTATAGTAATGGGACAGGGACATGGACATTCGTTGCGAATTTTAATGAATGAAAATGTAATATACAAGGTTATTCAAAAGTAATAAAATTCGTATTTCTGTAGCGCATTGGTTTTTGAAAAACTCCTCGGACACTTAAATTGAATTAAATATAACTGCATCTTTATGTGATATCTTTTGTTTTACGACGTCAACCTCCGCACGCCCAGCCCCTCGACTTATTTTTTTCTAAATATCGACCTATACTTTGTGTGGGCTCGTTGGAAAACTTGCAAAAAAACTGCATTCTACTATGTAACGGTTTATTTTTAATTTAATAAAATATTACTTTATTTATAAGATTTGTTGTTCATTTCATGGATAGCTGCTAAGTAATTGTGGTTGACTATTTATTGCAATTTGTTTTCCCTGCATATTTTTCAAAGTTTTTATCTTCCTGTCTTGTGCAGTATTTTACCTTGATTACAGATTTTTGGGTTATTTCCTGTTAGAAAAGCATGCATTCTTCTGATTGAAATACTCGAACGAGGTTGCCCTGAAAGAGTTTTGTGACTTAACAGAATATTTCTGGATTAATCAGTGCCATCCTCTCTTATTATTTGAATTGAATATTATTATTAGTGTTTGGACTGGTTATATCAATTCAATTTGCTGGTTTCACCAGGATTTATTGTATTTTCAACTCAGTAATTACTTTAGAGCCGCCCAACATCTTAAGGTGAGTAATGCTTGTGATTTTCCATGATTTTTGCTTATACCCGTGTTTTCTTTTAGGCTTTTCTTATTCTACCTTTTTTTTGTGGTTATTTCATTGTTACGTTTGTGTCTGGAATGGTCAAACATTTGTGGGTTTATAATCTTTAAACCCGTCGCTTACCACGGCTGCAATATTTCCTATCCGTATCGTTGCAATACTTGTGTATGGTAGTTGGAGAAAAACCATATTAGTACCGATCGTACCCAGTTATCGGAAGCTCCCAAAACTTAAAGCATCAAGTAGTTCGATTAAGGCCAATAAGAATATAATCTAGTTTGCTTCAACACCTATCGTGCCTATATTTAATCTACCTCTGGTGATCGTCGGCAGCAAAAGATTAAGGTCAGTTCTTTCCGATTATTGTCTGGTTCATCGATCAAGCTGTTTACCTGTCATCATCTACGTAACTTGAGTACCTGCAACGTGTTTATTATTAAAGAATATTAAGCTTAACTGCTAAATTTGCTAATTTAAATTTGATATTTTGTGGTCAATTCATTCCTTGTATTTTTAAGGTTAGAACAAATTACCAAAGTCTTAATTAAGCTTAATTTCAATAAATTCAGTACTTACCCACCAGCGATTTTGCTCTCCCTTGCTTTATTGTCTTTTGTTAATATTTCAACGATTATTATGGTTTAATTTGTTGCAATTTACATTATTTACGTTGCACTTAACAGATTTTGTTTGCTTGTTTGTTGTCATTTTTGTCACTTTCTAAGCTACTGCTTCATCGTCGCTAGTGAGACAACAGATAGTGGCTGTAGTAGCGCCCTTTTTTTTTTATTGTAAGTAAGGTAATTTATTAATTGCTTACTTATAATTTCTTTCTGCAAATCTACGCAAACTTATTGTAAGATAAGAAAAACAGTTTGTTTATTGAAATTTAATCAAATTTTAACACCCAAAGGATAATATTGCGGACTTAATTTTTATATGTTCCTTTTTGTTGCGTCATCATTGATTGCGTTTTAGTATTAATGCGTTATTCCTTTTGTAAGGCCTTGCAAAGCGGTAATGGCGACATTGTTTTAACGAATTATTTCCGGTTCGATCAATTTATTTATAATTAAAGCGTTCGCATTATTGCTTTCCTTATTTATTTATTTTTCCGTAATTTTATTTCAAAACTTGAATATTTAAACCTGAGGTATTTATTTCTAGTCTTGTGACTAGATTATGTTAAATTGTTTTTCTATTCGGCTTTGCTCAATTTGTTCACAGCAAATGAAACTTCATTCTTTAAAATTTATTTACTTTATTTCAATAATACATTCATTACATCGACTTATTCGATTAGTGTTAACGTTTGCTATTTCCATATTTCCTTCTATAAGATTAAAATTTGGTTTATAATAATAATTAGCCCACCCCTTTTGTAGTTTGTAAATATAAAGTTATTATCAATTTATGTACATATATACGACATTATTATACATTCAACTGCATTTTCGCCTTTTATTTGATTTATTTCTTTTGTTTTCTGGTCCATGGTTTTTATTTTCTCGCTCGCTTGGAACGGCGAATGCGAAGTTCTTTAGAGATTGCTTTTGCGTGGTGAGTTCCTGGCGCCCTATCAACCTATTTGGACCACAATTGGTTAATCCACCCCCAACGGGACTGAGCGGCCGAAGCATCTCTTTTCTTTGTTTTTTGTTTAACGCCATAACCATTGGTCCTTTGTTACATCAAGCATTTTTATTTAAAATTCAAAAGGCGGTTACAACTATCATAAATGAACTGAGAACGTTGGTTTTTAAGTCATAGCGATTGAAAGAAAAAATAAACGTTTTCCATACTTTGTTATTAAGACGTTAATGTAGCCGCGTTCGTTTACTTTTGGTCGCTGATTGGTTGCTCTTCAAGGTCGACCAAACTGCAACCGCTCGCGTTCGTTTAAAAACAATGATGTCATACAGCCAACCTGCAGTGGGATCTGTTTACTCGATACGTCTGGTATCGGATTGCGTACTCGACACGACAGTGCGCTATCGAGTGGTAGATGATTCTAAAACGCATTCGTATAGGCTACGTCTACTAACGATACACTTACACCGGTATGTTGACTTCTTAACGCAAATTCGTTCATCGGCGCGCATGACGTCACGCGCGATGGTCCGTGGAAGCATCTAGGCACGTGTATTGTGCATCTAGGCATACTTTTACTTGTGTTTCAGTGTTAAGATTTGATTTTTAACATGTAAATTCGTTGGTGGTTCGTATAAGGTTCTCAAATTAGCTAAAATGCCAAGTTGTGTGACCGCTACCTGTAGAAATTATACCGCAAAAACGAAAGGCACAGAAATAAAGTATTAAAAACTTAAGGAGAAAATAGAAGCAGTAGAAAGGGACAACATCGATCTTTTAAATAAAGTTCGGGAAATAAAAGAATCCACTGTTCGACACTATGAAAGCGTTCTGGCAACAGTTTTTACACCCGGACAAATACGAAAATTACTAGATCCGGAGCCAGGAAGAAAAATCCGTTGGTCCCCAGAAGATATTGCCTCCGCTATTTCCTTACGAAGCGTCAGCCCAAAAGCGTACAGATATTTCAGAGCTCATAACCATCCCTTACCTGCTATGTCTACTTTGAGAAGCTGGGTTTCAAATTTTGACGTAAATCAAGGCATTTAAAGAGTGTCATAACATTAATGAAGAAAAAGTCGGCTGATTTTACTGAAATTGAACGAATCTGTGATTTATCATTCGACGAAGTTTATTTATCAAACAAAATTGAAATTGACAAAAAACATGAACAGAAAGTAGGCCCCCATAAATCCTGCCAAACAGTTATGGCGCGTGGTTTAATTTTGAATTGGAAACCACCGATCTATTATCAGTTTGATCAGGCAATGACTAAGGAAATTCTTGAAGAAATAATTACAGAGTTGTACAAGGCAGAATTCACAGTTGTGGGAGTTGTCAGTGACATGGGCACTAGCAATACGGCGTTATGGTCAAAACTAAAAGTTGGTTATAAGAAAAAGAGCTTTTTTCGGACACTCAATGGAAATGGACTACATTTCTTTATTACAAATCGTAAAACAAAGTATCTCTTTTCTTTGCTTTGTAGCAACAAAATAAACAATTATTAATTATTTATTGGAATAAATATTAAACGTACAACTATTAACGTTAGATTTATAAATGCATTCAGGAAAACTAACCTTTTCATGAAAAAAAGGAAGCATAACTTCTTCGTCGATATCCTTTACATTCTTTCAAGTCCTCCAGGAATTGAACATATTGTAGGTCTTCTCATATTTATCTCGTGATTTCGAGGGTAATAAAGTAGCAACAGCTTCAAGTGCTAATGCCGATATTTCAGGATGATTTTTATTATTTATTTCCATTTTCACAAAATTTCACGCGACCATACTTGACAAAATTTTTGTTTACTTATATTCTTAAAGAAAAGTAAGTTTTTCTTTACTCATCGCGTTTCTCGCGATTCGTAAAGAAAAACAATACTTTTCTTTACTTATAATACAAATAACTATTTTTTGTCATCCAAGCAATAATTTATTGAATCTTTTTGTATATGCTGATGTACCGCATTTGTTAAAACTTGCGCGAAATCATATCAATTGATAATGGTTTAAATGTAGCGGGTCATAGAATCAATGTAGACTATTTTGAAAGTTTACTTAACGTTTCCACTACAGGACTGACATTTGCTCACAAAATTAACACAATTTCATCTTCAGCTGAAAGGATCCATGCGACAACGCGTTCGCCCAGCTGTCCAAGTATTTTCAAATTCCGTAGCAAAAGCTATCGAATATTGTGGAGCAAATGGACTTATGCCGAAAAATAGTAACTGGAAGAAGGCTGCTCAAATGGGGTTCTGACCTATAGTTCCAATTTTCAAAAATAACGTATGAGCCATGTAGCTTTAGGTCTAACTCAATTAATCTAATACTTTTAAAATTTTAAATTTTTGCAGTAACTAACTGATGTTGTAAATAAAATTTACGATATTTAAAAGCGCGCTTTTTTATGGGCGCCATATTACTTTAGGGCGTGACGTCAGCTACCAGCCGTTAACCAAACGCGCAGTTCACAGTGTTAATCTTTGTATGCAATTTGAAGTGTCAAAGCGTGTTTCTGATTTTAAAATCTATAGTGTGAATTAACAGCTTTAGAAGTCATTATGACTGACAAGGGGTACGTGCAAGCTACCTCAGATAATCTCCCATCTGTTGATGTTTTAATGGTGATGGAGTATTTAAAAAGCGACACGCAGTTTACTTCTGCAGAAATCAGAGGAGTGAAACGTCAAAGGTATGTAAAAATAAATTTCTTCCGAGCTGAGCAACTTACTTAATAAGTATTTTTTCAAGTAAAAGCTTTTGGAAACTTTCGTAGCTTATTTTTTTTATTTTTGCACACATATGTCTAACGGTTATGTTCCTACTTCATACAAATATTGTTTATAGATCTGCAAATGAAAATTATGGTGACAATGCTGTGGGATATGTACAGTTATTAAGAAAAAGGCCCCTGTGCATCGTAAAAGGGCGAATTTGTCCAGAACATCGGGTAAAATATACACCCTACCATGTGACTGCTACTATAAATGAAGACGAACAGAAGGTTGTGAGTGTTGCATGCCACGACTGCGCTGCTTCAGCTGGTGGTTGCAAACATTCAATTGCATTTTTAATGTGGATTCACAGGAGAAGTGAAGAACCCTTCCGACTGATGGTTCGTGCTACTGGAATAAACCACGACTAGCATGTGTTGGTGGTTCGACGAAATACGTAGAGGTAAAAGATTTGTGTACGTCAAAAAAACCGCTACTTAACCTCCCAAGCAACGCCACATTTTTACAGGGCATTATAAATTTAGCTCAAGATAACAATATTGACTGTCAACTTTCTAGCCACGAAATTAAATTGGCTAACGATGTATTTAGCGATGTTGCTATTTATAAACAAATGATTGACTTTCATCAGTAAGGGAAAACGTTGGCGACAGATTTTTTTTACATTCAGTAAACGTTTTATAACGGCAGAAATTTGTAAGAAAGTGGAAGCAGGAACGAGGTTGCAGAATAAATCGCCATTTTGGTAGAGTAACAGTATCAAAGTTACATGAAACAGCACACTGTAAGACATCAGATGGTGTTCTTACTGAAAGTATTTTTGGAGCAGGAAATTCTGTCGATACAGCTGCCATGAAGCGAGGAAGATTGTTGGAAAAACATGTGTTACCTGCACTCGAAACAAAGCTGCAGTGTAAAATAAATAAGTGTGGATTGATGTTAATTCCAGAATATCCAATTCTTGGTGCTTCACCGGATGGAACTACAGAGCATTATGTGGTGGAAATAAAATGTCCTACTAAGGAAAAAGCTGTGCAGCGATACATCAAAGATGGAAACATTACAGAAAAATGTAAAGCACAAATACAGCTCCAAATGTTCGCTGCCAACAAAAAGAAGGGGTTATTTGCCGTTGCATCACCTGATTTTGAAAATACAGGAGACATCGAACTGTTATGGGTTTCATACGATGAAGCATTTTTAATGTGTTTAATAAAAAATGCTTTAAAATTTTGGAGTGAAAATATTTTTAGAAAATTAATGGAATCTGTACGCTCTTAATGTAATGTAAATATACCTAGTAGCTATTTATAAAAAATATAAGAAATAATAAATGCCTTTCTGTGTAATATAAGATAATACAAAAAATTCTTTTAATTGATTCTTCCACTTACTATTAAAAATCTGCTTAGTTGTAAAAATAAACTACTGAGGTAGGTATCAAAATTTATTTCAAAAATATTCATTCGAAAATAAGGATATTTAACGCTAATGTGAAAAGTGTGTTGTTACACGGGTGTGAGTCATGGTCAACAAATAGGATGCAAATACAGGAAATTCAAACGTTCGTCAACAGATGTCTGAGAAGAATTACAAATATCTACTAGCCCAATGTCATTTCAAATACTGAGTTATGGACCCTTACAAAACAAGAACCAATTGAAAGTACTATCAAGAAAAGAAAATGGCAATGGATAGGTCATACACTACGGAAACCAAACGAGGACATTACAAGACAAGCATTAGATTACAATGTCAGAGGTAATAGAAATCCGGGGAGACCAAACAACACCTGGAGAAGATCGACCGACAGAAAGACAAATCAAAGAACAAGGGAAAACATGGAATGAAATCAAAACGACCGCCCAGGATAAAACCAGATGGAAAGACTTTATTAAACAAATGTGATTATTAAACAAAGATATAAATCCACTCAACCAAACATTACAATGTATAAAGTTCAAGTGTGAAAGTTTAATGTGATAAGAAGTGCAAGGACGGCTACCTTGTACTTATTCAAAACAGCCATGGAAACGTCGCAAGACGCCCTTTATTCCCTTGGAACCATAGGAAGGAAGAAGAAGAAGATACAAGTTAACAAAAAAAATCTTCCAAATTTGAAGTGTTCGGGCCAAAAAGAATGTATGCAAATTGTTTCTAACCTATAAGTAAGGTCATTGGCCAAACCTGAAATAAGTTACTCGCTGGGGCTTCTCTCCCGCAGAAAAAGGAGAGACGCCCCAGTTATTACTGGTAAAGATGCCCCACAAATTAAATGCTAGACCAGAGCTGAAAGAAATATTTAATCCCTGATTACCAATTTTTATTCAAGAAATGCCCACCGAATATAAGCGGAAATGTCTAGAGAGAAGAAAGCGGACGAAAGATCAGTTAGAATTAGCTTTGCAAGCGATTATGGATGGGCAAATGGGTGTTAACCAAGCTTCTCGTTACTTTGGAATACCGTCCCGGACTTTGAGGAGAAGGCGATAGCAAAATAGAGACGACTTTCGAAAAATTGCCTATAATTTTGCTGAGGGTTTAAAGATTAACCATACATTTTATAAGGAATCAGAGAAAGCGGGCTAGGATTAGTTAAATTCCTTTTTACGACGTAATCCTATACTATCAATTCGCAAAGCTGAAGGTGTATCTCTCTCCCGTGCTGAAGGTATGTGTAAGGAACGAGTCACAGCATACTTTGATTTACTACAATCTGTGCTCCAAGAAAACAATTTATTCGACAAACCAGGACATTTATACAATATGGACGACACAGGATTGCAATTAAACATTAAACCTTCCTTTGTGATTGCAACAAAAGGATCTAAAGTTTCATCTGTCACGTCTGCCGAAAGAGGTGAAACGATAACAGTAGTGGCATGTTGTAATGCCGAAGGCACTTTTCTATCTCCTGTCATGATTATGAAGGGCAAAAACAAGACGGACTGGTTCAAGACCCAATTTTTACCAAGAAAACCAAAAGGTAAAGTTCTTTTGCTTGTGAACGGACATTCATCGCACTCTAACCTCGAAACATTAGAATTTGCCGATGAGAACGACGTGATTATTGTAAGTCTTCCTAGTCACACAACTCATTTTTTACAACCACTGGATAGGGCAGTATTTAAATCTTTAAAATCTGCATTGTCTATTGCTTGTAATAATTGGATGAAAATACACCCATCAAGAAAATTAGGCAGGCTTCAATTTGGTCAGTTACTCTCTGAGGCGTGGGGCAAAGGAGCGACCAGCAGTAATACAATATCTGCATTCAGATCTACTGGCATATACCCGTGTAATCCTGAAGTAATTCCAGAATCCGCATATTTATTGCAAGAAGACCATACAACTGCGGAAGAGCAATCTGCAACGGAACCAAGAGAAACAGAACAACCACCGCTTCCAATGGAAGTAGAACCGACACCTGGACCTTCTTCTAGACATTGACTCACCGCCTCCAGAAGCAAATAAAACGGGAATATCCGAAACTATTACTCCAGGCAAAATGTTAGAACAACTGTCTCCAGTTCCACAGCTTCGAACTATAGAAAGTACCCGTAAGCGTGGAAGAAACGTCGCCACCATATTAACATCCCCAGAGATTATCAAACTCAAAAAAGATTGAGATTTCAAACAAACAATCGAAGAAACCGAAAAAGAAAATTGACGATACATCGAGCGATACGGACTGCGGTGGCAACGTTTGCTTGGATGACACTGATGATGATCTTTCTTCTAATAATACATGTACAGGGTGTGGAGAAGAGTATACTACCACCACAAAAAAAGATGATTGGTTACAGTGCCTTCATTGTAGTAGCTGGTTTCAGGAGGGATGAAGTAAATATGCAAATGTTTGTGACTTATGTGGACGACTTTTTGCACGTAAAAAATAAAAAGTTACTAGCATTTGGCCATATCTAAAGGCTATGTTCACTCAACTGTACATTTGAGTGTATTTTTTTGCTTTGTTGAACCTAGGGCATCTCACCCTACAGGTGAGGGCATCCCTCCCGTATGGTAAGGGAGAGATTCATTTTTTTTAAATGTTTAATAAACAAAGATTATTTTGTTTTTTATTAAAACCAGTTTGTGTTTCTGTTTCACTATTAAATAAAGTTTTGAAATTCACCTTTGCCATTATTTTACACCTAAAGGGAAACGTGTAGGAACCGTAAACAAAAAAGTAGAGCATCTGTCCCGGACTTACCCTACATACATACCCTCCCATTAAAGAACACTACTTGAGTTGCTTGGCGGGGGGGGGGGGGGGGACAAAACATATTTTTTTGTCAAAATATTGAATTCGAAAATTTTCATTAAATTAGGACTTCCCTATAATATTACTGAAAGTATAATTAATTAATGGCTTCATGTCAATTTATTTTTCCTGATCATCTGAATTATAGATTAGTAATCCCGATTATGTAACTGCTATCAGAGAATTAAAGAAATAAAACATTTCAAGTAATTTTAGATAAGTTTAAAGTACCTAATATGTTATCGTGTTATTTTTTTTGATTTCAAAAGGTTTTTATTTCAAATTATGTCGATTACGCTTTCACTAGAGAAATGCCATTACTACCGTCACCACCATCGTCGGAGTCGAGTGGAAACGAGTAATTATTTAATTAATTTGTGTAATCCTTAATTAAAATTATTTTGTATTCCTTTTTTCTTTCTGAATAACACGTCTCGAAAAATTGGGATGTGTCAAATAATTTTTATTAGGTATCGAGCTCGGTAACCACTCGACGTTGGATTACAATTAACGGCGCTTGTCTTGATTACTGACTGACCAGGACAAGTAACAAAGTCATAAACAACATAAAACATACAATTAAACACATGTGTGTGAATGACATTGAATGAATGTGCATGAACGGTGGCATAAGCTTCAGGAGCGTAGCGGTCTAAAGGCCAAAAGGCCCCACTACCTCCTATTACACCAGCGAAGAGCTTACCCGGAGTGAAAGACCTCGACACCTTCGGGTGTAAGAGGTGAAAGATTAAAGAAACAAACAAACTTTAAAGTAATTTTATTTTATTTTAACGCTAGTTGTTTTTGTACCAAAATATTATTTCCACGAAAGTTGATGCCAAAGTTTGGGAGGAAAAGGATTGTCGCCGTGAATGATTTTTTTGTATTATACAGGGTTATTCAAAAGTAAGGAATACAATTTGTATTTCGGTGGCGCGTTGGTTTTTGAAAAAATGCCCGGACCCTAAACCTCCGCACCCCCAACCACCCGCCGAATGTAATTTTTTTTAAATAGCGGCCTATTAGTGTGGGCTTGTTGAAAAGCTTGAAAAAAACTGCGATTGAAAGAAAAAATAAACTTTTTCCAATTTTGTTATTTATTAAGACGTTAATATCGAGTAACCAAAGACAACAATTTATAACCAATTTAAAAAATGTTTCCTTGCAGCATAACTTCTAATTTTGTCCCCACATTCCAGCATTATCAAAATTGCAATTCTCTGTCTTTCTAATAATTGGGGTAATTTTTTCTGTTAAACTTCGCTAAATTGAAAAGTTACAACACGTTGTATTTGGCAAGCAAAGTGGCATTAAACTACAATTAAACCATGAAAAAGTGCATTTATTCTTAAAATTTATATAACTAAAAAACAACGATCCCAGTTGATTTATGATGGTAGATTTGAATGCAGTTTTTTTTGCAAGCTTTCCAACGAGCCCACACAAAGTATAGTCGTTATTTAAAAAAATTAAATGAAGGTGGCTGAGGGAGCGGATGTTGACATTGGAAAACAAAAGACATCACATAAAGATGCAGTTATATTGAAATCAATTTAAGTGTCCGAGAATTTTTTCAAAAACCACCGCGCGACAGAAATACGAATTTCATTCCATACTTTTGAATAACGCTGTATAACGCCCCTGTTTATTTGTTTTTTTAATGTATATAATTTCCAAGTTTTTTTTTATGTATTTTATTTAAAAATAAACATTAAAGACAATGTGCCATGTCCTAGAAATGTGTTATACAAATATACATGGAGACAAAAACTTGCTAAATTTTGTTTATTTTTCAAATTTTAGGCCCCTAACCTGGTGGAGGCTGAAGCCTGAAGTCAATTAATAATAAATCTTAAAAAATTACCCAATCATATATTTATCATAAGCAACTTTTTATTACCATCACAATTAGATATACGAAAAAAAAATTATAACATACAAAAAGGTTCCACGCTATCGTAAATTAAAAACAGCTTCTCTTGTTTAGCCTGGGTTTAAATAAGAGGTCAATTAGTAACCCGGAAGTATAACAAATAAAAGTTCGGGTTCAAGCAGGCCTGGTCACTAATACTGGCAGAGTGTAAAAAAATGTTACAATAGTATCTTAAATATTTAACTATTAAAAAATTAATAGATTATTAATAAAATAAAACTCTTGGTAGTTGTTTCACAATTTGTTGGTATTTATTTTCTCGGCTTAAGTTTCAACCTTCACGGTCATCGTCAGGAGTTTACAAATCAAACTAATGCTAAATCTTAAAGATGTACAATACTACCCTACCCATTTCCGGAATTTTGCGTCGCCGCCCTGACTCTAAGTGTTAACACAGTTATTTTATTAATAATCTATTAATTTTTTAATAGTTAAATATTTATTAATAATGTTTCACCATGTGCCTACCACACAATCAATTCAAAATATTAACAATGCTTGTGACGCAAAACTAGTGGTATTATACAAACGAACACTACTAAAATTTAAAAGATGTTCAAACCACATATGGTATAACACGCAGTGCAAAAAACGCAACGTATTTCCAAACTACATTATATATCAACACCAACAGTACATCCGTAGAAGCAAAAAATGCCATATTAAAAGCACAACAACTTTGTCTATCCTATGAAATACAAAAATGGTACAGTAATAGAAATAACTTAGGATTACACTAAAAAGCCGTTCACAGTGAGCTCGCCCATCGATTTCACAAAATAGTTTTCGATCAATTGGATAATAGAATATGAGACGAAGTCCAAAACAAAGTCCATCAGCAGTACATCAAACAAAGACGAAAATTGGATCAACTCATAAGTGTACATAGTGTTAGTGCAAATAGTCAAGTGAGTAATAGTGCAAAAACATACCCCATCGCGAACCGCGATTTTTACCCTAGAGTTAATAATCTATCGGACGTTCAATTTACAAATAAATAAACAGAGCTATGAGAATTAGGATTAAAATTGTCACCAACTACACAACCCAGACTAAAGGATTATGAAACATTGGCAATAGATGTAGATTTAGCATTAGACAAATTAGATTTAGATAACCAAACAATTGCAATGGAAAAGTCTATTTGTGCAGATATCACCAAGAAAGACCTACAATCACAATCCAAACAAAAAAACATAAAAATTAATAACAATTCTCACAAAAAAACACTTCAAGGGTTAAAAAAGAAACTTAAAATAAATGACTTAATTGTTTCCAAAGCGGACAAAGGTAATACAGTAACAATCATGAAAAAAGATGATTACGTACACAAAGTAGATACATTTATTAATAACAACAGTTTTTCAAAATTAGACAAAGACCCCACTACTAAATATCATAACACAGTTAATGAAACTCTAAAATTTTGCAATAATCTCGTACCAAAAGGAAATGAATTTAAGTTCAGAATTATGAACCCACACCCACCACTTTTATATGGACTTTTAAAATTACATAAAAAAGAAAAAACAATTAGCCCATTCAGTCACGGCGTCCATTACCATGGACATCGAATTTCAATGCTCTCAATATTTTTTAATTTTGCAATTAGCTGTTCAAGGCATTTTGTACATGTGCATGGACATTCTGTCTGTCACGTTCTGTGACGTGGCGCCATCCACCTTATAATAATTCAACTTTCACAACAAATTGCAAGGCCACGCCATCAGCGCACAGTGGGACAAATAGCAATTTTAGGTGGACAAAAATACGAATATGTGAAGTCAACCAATTTCAATAAACAGTGTAAAAAATAAAAATATAGTAAGCGGGCACTACCGACTTGCAAAAACAATTGCATCAGATATATCTATTACACGCTATGGCCATTGTTTTTCGCGTGCATTTGTTATATGGATTCTTCGTGTTTGGTAACTGAAGAGTTAAACTTCGTCTCTCAAGTGCGTGTGCGATTAGTGTGATTGTTTTTTATAGATATTTTTCTCCCGGGTATGTACATATTTATTTGTTTAATTGAGATTTATACAATTACATGCTGCTAAATACGTGAATCGACAGCAGGAAAACGGCCAGTCTTAAAACGAAATTATTTGAAAACATTTTTTACTAATCTCATGCTACTGAGATTCGCTCTGCTGTTACTTTCTTATTGTAGTATGTTTCTTGCAGTTTCAATATATATTATACTCAAATTCCAAGAAGTGCCTATAACTTGACAATTAAATTATTTCAGATAGGTATTATGTCCATCTCTCACGCAGAGCTGTTTAACGTTTGGCGTGAAGACCAAGTACATAATGCTCGTAATGTTGCCATTCTGAAGTATGTTTCATGTAAACTAGGCCTGCAACACTGCATTGAAGATATCATTTATACAAGTGTAACAAAAATCGTTAAAAATTTTACTAGCAAAGTTTCAAAAAAGTGGACTGAATCACATCGAACAGCCGAAGTGTTCGGTAGGCGTAATTCCGAGTGGTTACAGAAAAGTATAACATTTCCAGGTAGAGATCTGATCACTGAACCAATTGTGAGTACATTACGAAGACCAATAGTACGTAAAAAAGGTCGGCCGCCAAAAGAATTCTCAAAAGCGAGTGCAAGAACTAAGAAGCGGAAAACACAGCCTTTGTTTTAGAAATATACTAACGAAGGTCACAATTAGCGCAAGAAGTGAATTTATCGCAGGGATTTATTTTGATCTCCAAATGGAGATGTGACGGAAGCTCTGGACACTACTTATAAACAAAAATGGGTGGATAATGAAACGCCTAGTGATGCAAGTTTATTTGCTGTATGTATTGTTCCACTTCAGCTGTTAACACAAAACAACCATACAGTGTGGTACAATCCCAAACCCTCTTCTACACGGTATTGCAAAAACCACTAAAATTACTATTTAAAAAAGAACTAACCGAGCTGTCGAAAATTGAAACTCAAAAAGTGAAAGAGCAAATTAAATACCTTATGCCAACCAAAGTTTGTGTTTCTGGCCAAGAAATACATATAACTCACAATCTAAAACTGACAATGATCGACGGTAAAATGTTTAGCGCCGTCACTGATGCATCTACACAGACATGCGGTATTTGTGGAGCCACCCCAAAACTTATGAATGATTTAAATAAAGTTACACAACGTGTATCAAATACAGATTTTTATGATTATGGATTATCGTCTTTGCACGCTTGGATTCGTTGTTTTGAGTGTGTGATTCACATCGCTTATCGATTGGATATTAAGAAATGGCAGATACGCAAGGCAGAAGACAAAGGGTCATGTAGCAAGAAGGAAGACCATCATACAAAATAAGTTGAAACTGGAAACGGGATTGTTGGTCGATATCCCAAAACCAGCATATGGTACGACCAATGACAGCAATACTGCCAGTCGTTTCTTCCAACAACCTGCACTTGCAGCATCCTTAACAGGCATCGAAGAGACTCTCATTGAACACATCGGAATTATTTTAGAAACAATTTCCTGACGTTTCTCTCTTAATTTAGATGCGTATAGATTACACGCTAAGAAGACTGCTGAAAAATATGTCAGATGCTATCAGGGGTTCACAAACTTTTGATTCATGGAGCAGACATTATAGATGCAGCAGTACTACCAATAGGCATGTTTTCCGAAGAGGCGCCAAGAGGCTCGAATAAAATAATAAGACGAAACCGAGAATTTCATACAGGAAAATTCTCGCGTGAAAAAACCATGACAGACTTAGTTCATTCTCTACTTTATTCTTCTGATCCTTTAGTAACAAGCTTCTCAAATAGCAGTAAAGCGCGATTCTATAATGCAAAATGCATTAGAAAAGAAGTCGTTGAGCTGTTAGCCGAGCCTCAATTCTTATCGTTATCGTCAACCATAACAGAACGATCTGAGGTTGACAGTGATGATTCTTTTCAAAGTTGCGTTTGCTTTTCTGTATGTGTAAAGAATATACCTACATTTATTTGTTAGAATGAACAAAAATTCAGTAAAATTGAAAAATTAATGAAGAAATACATCAAAAAACGTGTATTACTTCACTACCAATTTTATTTTTGTAAACTGTGTGTTACATATGTGTAATAGAGGTAAATGTGACCTAATTGTCTAATTATAGTTTTAATGTTTTTGACTTTGGAAATTAGAAAGTATAACGAATAAATCTCGTTTTCATTAAATTTTTATTGCTAGTATTTTTGTCCACCTAAAATTTCAATTTGACCCACTGCGCAGCGGTTCTAAAACACGTGTTTTATAAGTGTCAATAAAAGTGCAATAAAGTTGTAATTTATTTATAGGGTGTATTTATTTGGGAGAGTATAAGTGTACTCGATATTGGCAAATTAAAAATCAGTTTACGTAAAGTCCACTAAACATTTAGGGTTAAATGTCATGTCCTTCGGAATGGACAAAAATACTTCAGCTCATATTACGACAATTTTTGAATATCTGTATTTTCGTTAGTTTCGAAAAACTATCGACAAGCAATCGACTTCCAGATCGTGGAGTGATACTAAAAGGCCTCTTACAGACGAAGAACTCTTAGAACTTCTTATGAAAGATGACGATTCGGTTATTGGAGATTTATCAGATGATGAAGATGACGGTGTACCAGAAACAAGAGAGTATTTAGACATTCGAGGAAGCGAAATTCTAGAAGAAATAGAAGACAATAATGAAGACATAGTATTGCAAGAAGTAGAAGTGGCTGTTGAAGCGGAAGCTAGTACCGACCAAAATCAGAATGCTGTCGAAACCACTGCACCGCTGAAGGAAAGCTTGATAGAATTCTACAAAGAGTTTGAACCAACTGAAAAAAAAGCATATACAGTGGCGAAATGAAAATAATGTAACGTATCAAACAAGACCAATCCAATGGTTTATCCCAAAACAAACTAGGGTTACTGACTTACCTGCCCCGATTGATTTTTTCAGACGATATATTCCAGAGTCTTTGCTTGAACAAATGTCAGAAATGACTAACTTATATGCCACACAACAAAATATAGCCCGTTTTCCCCACACAAACAGTGAAGAAATAAAGAATATCCTAGGTATACACATTATTATGGGAAACTTAAAATTCCCAAGAGCAAGGCTTTATTGGAATAATGTAATCGGAATTCCTCTTATAAAAAAATATGACGTTCAATCGTTTCTCCAAACTAAGAACTGCAATTCATTTAGTCGATATCACGGCTCGACCAGATAATAATACAGATCGTCTGTGGAAAGTACGTGATCTCTACAATGCTATAAGAAACCGATGCAAGGAGCTTCCTGTAGAAACTAACGTATGCATTGACGAGCAGATTGTGCACTTCAAGGGGCACCTAAATGTCAAGCAATACTTACCAAACAAACCTAAAAAATGGGGCATAAAAATATGGATATTAGCTGGACAAAGTGGCTTGATTTACGATTTTATCATTTACCAGGGATCAAACACGGGTATAAATGACATATACACAAAATTTGGTCTAGGTGCTGGGACAGTTATGCAGCTAGTAGAAAAATTGCAAGAGAAGAACCACGCACTTTATTTTGACAATTATTTTAGTTCATATCAACTGTTCCAATATCTGAATGCTAAAGGAATAATGGCTGTAGGAACAATTCGAATAGATAGATTTGCTAAACCAAAGCTACTGAGCGATAAAGACCCAAAAGAAAAGAACCTATGCAGGGAGTTGGTGGAGGGCGACCACGACATGTATTACAACCCGAAATAGAAGAAAACATCTTACAGGTATTTGAAGACGAACCTCGACAAAGTACCCGTTCTGTAGCTCGAAGACTTAATATTAGCCATACTGCTGTACATCGAGTGTTAAGAGAAAATATCTTACATCCGTTCCACTTGCAGCGAGTCCATGGGTTGCTTCCGGAAGATTATCCGCGACGGATGGTGTTTTGCAGATGGTTATTACGGCAACACGCAGTCAACCCGGCTTTCATTGAAAACATTTTATGGACGGATGAAGCCACATTTACCCGTAACGGAATGTTTAATATGCACAATATGCACCACTGGGCCGACGAAAACCCTCATGTCTTCCATCAAACTAATCACCAGTTTAGATTCAGCGTCAATGTATGGGCTGGAATTATCGGAAATAGACTAATAGGGCCACACATTTTGCCTCGTCGATTAAACGCCGAAAATTTTGTCAATTTTTTGAACAACGATTTACCGGGATTATTGGAGGAAGTACCATTACTTGTCAGGAGAGATATGTGGGCTCAGTTAGATGGAGCTCCAGCCCACTGGGGGCTTGAAACTAGGGATTGGTTAAATCAAAACTTTCCAGAGCGGTGGATCGGGCGTAATGCTCCGAAACCACGGCCCGCAAGAAGTCCCGACCTAAATGTCCTAGACTTTTTTCTTTTGGGGCTTTTTAAAAGCTCATGTTTATCAAGTAGAAATTGAAACCGAAGAACAACTTATTGAACGGATAAATAATGCAGTTAGAGAAATAAACAATCGTAACATGCTGCAAAATCTAATACCAAACATTCTTACTCGGTGTACCAAATGTGTAGAAGTTGCAGGTGCCCATTTTGAACAGCTATTGTAGCCAAAAAAAGAGTGTTAATTTAAATAAAACGCATTCAATCTTGATTTGTCAATTATTTCAATAATTTTAGAGGATATCCATGAAAAACATGAACACATACTTGATTTAATTGCAGAATCACAAACATATACGATCAAGGGTAACTAAATGCATGTCTCTTAGCTTTAAATTGTACAGCGTTGCCAAATTAAAAAACCTTTAAGTGCTTATAATTTAAAGACTTCGTCTAAGACCAAATTGGTGTTAAAGTTTTTTGCTTGTTTTTCAACGTAGAATTGTGTGCGGTAATTTATTAGCCGCACGTTTTAATACACCCTGTATTTCTAGCGCTTTTGCAAATACTAGAATTTATACATACGCTAAGAAAAAAACATTAAGAATTATAGGACGAAAAGCAACAATTCGACAAAAACTATACAATAGTATTTTATTTTATCATGTATAATTTATGTATATATTGTCATATGTATCCATAGATTACCATATTTTGTATTAAGTTTATAACAAAAAAAAATAATATATACCTATTCCAAACAATAAGCAATTCGATTTCTTTTTGTCTCCGTTTGAGCGTTGTTTGAGTTAATATTATCTGTTATATTTCAGCACCAATGACGTTTTTAAGTTTACAAACATGTTCTTTCATTTTATTACCATCAAAAACTAGTAAAAATTGTATAAAAGTTTGATAGATCGCGATTTATCTTTCTTCCGGGCCGCGCTCGCGATAGGAGTGTATGAGTAAGACAAGGACGCGCGCCCAGTCAACAGCAACTACCCTCTTCTAACATCTAGGACCGGCTTTCGCCTTAGCGCGTGCTCCTTCCAGTCGGTAATATAGTTCAATGACGTCATCATAGAAGACGGACCGCTACCTGGCAAGCGAGCGTATAAGTAATATTTAAATCAGTTAATCGGTCGCACTTCCTGTGTTAAGTCAAAAAAGAGGTTATATTATTTTGCATGTAACATAATGCCTTCGCATTGTTGCGTTCCTGGTTGTCGCAGTAATTACGATAAGAATGATAATGTTACCGCATTCAACATACCGACGAATAAAATTTTAAGAGAAAAATGGATTAGAAGTATTCACACCGTTGGGACTTTAAACCAACAACTTCTTTCAGAGTTTGTGTTAAACATTTTGCCGCAGATCACATAATTCGTGAACATAGAGCTGTTCGAGACGATAACACGGTTTTAATTATACCAAGAAAACGGCTAAAGCTTACAGATGATGCTTACCCAACAATTTTTTCTAACCAGCCTTCTCGATTAATAGATTTTGTTTTAAATCGAAAATTGTAGAAAATATAATACTGTAACATGGATTAAAATTTTGGATATTCATTGACAAGTTTTATCGTTTAGATTTGTAATGTAATCTGTTCTTTATCATAACCGATAAATCTATAACAATTCTAAACAAAAATTTTTATTTGATGATTTCTGAAAATTAATTCGTAGCACTAAATTTCAGCACAATCACTCGTTGCATTTTATCAGTTAAAATTTTTATAATCAGTTATGCACTATTTTTATTTTGATAAGTCTTAATATAGCTAGTAATTTTAATATAAAGTTAAATTAGTAATGGAAGCTGTAAAATAAAAAATAAAATATATATATATATATATATATATATATATATATATATATATATATATATATATATATATATATATATATATATATATATATATATATATATATATATATATATATATATATATATATATATATATATATATATATATATATATATATATATATATATATATATATATATATATATATATATATATATATATATATATATATATATATATATATATATATATATATATATATATATATATATATATATATATATATATATATATATATATATATATATATATATATATATATTTACTTCCCATGGGTATTATGGACAATCTAAAAATTGCTCTTATCAGTTGTCAATAAATGCCATGCCATATACTGAACTTAAGTTGTGTTGAGGCAGGTAATATAGGAATGCAAGATTCAGAGCCATGCTAAAAAATCATGGCGGAAATAACACAGCTGTTTGATTGAAATAATGTAAATAATTAAATTCACCATTAGAACAATAACTAATATTGACAGCAAGATATCAGAGTAAAGTAGAACTATCATTTAATCATTCAGTAGTAAATATAATATCAATAATTAATTACAGGATAAGAAAGCAGCAAATAAAAAATGGCAAGCACCTAGAAACCAGGACATTCTATTTCCAGTTCCTTTTTGTTATTTTTCTTCCGAGGCCAAAGCTAATAACCTTATAGAACATTAATAATAGAATATAATAGACTATTAAATGCTTTTGGCTAGTGTATAGTATAATAGAACATTAATAATAGAATATTAAATGCTTTCGGCTAGTATAAATCAATTCCTTGCGTCCTCGGAGATTTGTAAACCAAACACTTCAGAAGCGGCTAGACCATTGGGCTCAGTTAGCCCCTGCTGTTCCCCAGAAATGCTTATTATCTACCCTTGGCTGTTCAACGGTATGAAAATGTTTGCAGCACTCATCAGTTCTTGTACATCACTTACCGCACCTATGGGACCTTATGGCAGTCAAGGTGTTAAACTAAATTAAACATTAAGATGTAGTAATTGAATTTATTGAATAAAAATGCAGTAGCTTAATTCGATTTCAAAATAATTACACTTTCAGTCATACTATCGCATAACGATACTGATTCAAGTTGAATCTTTTAAAATAAAATATTAAAAATTAATATCGCTATTTATAGCCTATGGGAGGTGTCCTTACACATAAAACATACACGAACATTTATTAACAAATTAAAAAAAATATTATTTTGAAGATTTCTTAAAAAGGAATTTGCAAAATATAGGCAACCCATTTCACAAATCGCAAAAAATACATGAAATTAAAACATAACAGCCCAATTCTAAGAATCAATAATTGAATTTACTAAACAAATGCATTACAGCTTAACTGGATCTTTAAATAATTACTCTCAGTAAAATTATTGCATAAAAAATTATAAAAATTTTGAATTTGATAGATGGTCTATAAATGCCATCGCAGTACTTTGAGAACTTGTGTGGCGACATATGCGGACATTTAAGTAATAACTTCGGGGCCGTGGTTTTTTAACATTAAAATAATATTTGGGGAAGCGAAATTAAGGCTCATTTGCATGTAGTGTAAAGGATTATTTTTACACATTATTGTTTATAGCTTTTGGAGTACGTACATATCTGACGGTGCATGTGTAATTTCAGTAAATTTTAAATTACTTAATATCTCGTTTGTGAAAACACAACACATCGTCTGGAAAGCCGAAAACGACCATTAATATTCAAGTAAAGTCTTTAATCAATGGAAAATCTAGATAAATTCTGAGAAAAGCAAAAAATTTTTAAACTAAAAAAATTTTGAATTTGATAGATCGTCCATAAATGTCATCGCAGTACTTATATGTAATTTCAGTATTAAAAGGCATATATCAGGATTTAAGGTTTAATAATTACTAAACATTACATAAAATATATTAAGGCTCATCAATAATACAGTTAATAACTAGGAAAGCGCAACACAAATACATAATACTATCACATTACTGTCCGTTTAGGCGCTTCCTCATATTAGCAATGGCCACTTTTATACATGGCACACTTCTGTTCTCTAAAACTGGATAATTGGCCTTCGCTAACAGTATATCGTCTTTCGATGGTAGTATTCTAGAGGCAGGGTGAAGATATTCTTCGAAGGCAGTCTTAAGAGCATTCAGAGCGGCTGGAGTCCATCGTAAACGTTGCGATACATCTGCACATACAATAAAATTCATTATAAATCCGCTTACTATCTTGATTTTTAAAATCTAAAGTGTAGGGTGCAGTTGAACCTAGCTCTACCGTTTAATATTACCAATACATATTAACTGCCCAAATATACTAAACAGGATTCAGTGTTATAGATCACCACGTAATCGCAAAACTAATAGAATAATGTATGTTTTAATACACTCTTCAGTACCTTACCTCTGCATTTATACGGCTTTGGTTTCTTAGGGGATGACACGTATCTGGATTTAGGCTTTGAACGATCTGCTTTCAGATGGTTTTCCATAAATAAGTTGAGCTCGGGCAATGATCGATGGCTCAGTTCAGGCAGTTTTAATGCATCTCGGAGATCAGCAGCAACCAGAGGACGCCGCAGTTCAGCTTGCTTACGAAAGAAGTACTTTAGGGCTACGAGTTCTTCTGTCTGAGAGAATGATCTTTGCGAGGGTGATGCTAAAAAATTCATAGAATTATGAAATCAAACAAAAGACTTGCGCATTTGATTAAAAAAATTTACCTTGTGGCGAAGGTCTGTGTGGTAAACGTCCGTCTATCGAAACTATTTTTCTTTTGGCAGATGATGTTTCATGACCAGAAGGAGAAAAGGAAACCCTCTTCATTGGTTTGGTTCTCTTTGTTGCAGGTGAAGTGCTTGTGGATGGTAAAGGGCTGGGCAATTGCGTCAGGGATGTAGATGCAACAGGAGAAGCTTCTTCATCGTCATAAGATATTCCGAGGGCTTTCTCCAAGACTTGAGCAACAGGTAGTATAGAACGAGTGAAAGTAGGTTGCCTATAGATGTCTTTGTGGATTGCACGGTCGTGCCCCATATGATCTGCAAGGTCCTTGGCAACATTCTCTGGCAAATTGAATGTTGCTGCTCGCGTTGCAAACTCTTTCCGAAGGAGGGTGGCTCGAAGAACAGCTGGTTTTTTTGCATTGCATCGCAATGCACAATAGCGCAGTGCCTTTCCTGCATCGATATATTTGGACTTACACAATCCAAACAAATACGGATTAGAATACGCCACTCCAGCCTTCTGGCGTCTACCAGTGAATACTGCCAGGGCATCTTTAACATAGCTTGGCAATAGCACGTTGACGGTCCTGTTAAGCTTCCCTCGAATAAGGAATAGTTGGACTCTATCTGCAAACTTCTTTTCTACTTTGGACAAGGAATCATAAAGGGGGTCGTTTTTATCCATGACAACGATGGCTTCAAAGTCTTCTAAACACATTCGTTCCACTTCCCCAGGCCGCCGTCTATTGTATACCATCAGATATACTACTATGTACTCACCCAGTTGCCTCCAGGTAGTATAATTAAATCTTTCCGAAGACTCGAGTTTGGCGGCACAACGCTTGAAACCTTTCAAGACATAGGATGTTAACAGGTCTATGTCTCCTTGATCCGGAAGCACAATTTTTTTTCGTCTTCGAAGCCTGGTTCGGTTCTCAATAACAGTTTTGCTGAGGACCGGAATAACTTGTTTTTTAATGATCCACACAAAACGTTCCACTCTCTGTTCTTCCAATGGACTCTCTCTTTTTATGCACTCCACTCTCCAAAGTTCTGCTGCCTGCCTTAACACGTTCGCACAATGTGTTGCCGACGCAGGAGCATTATAGCTACCGAGTTCTTCCGAATAACCAGCAATTTTTAGGATGGCACTTTGAACGACATCTTTCATAGGGGGCACCATCAGCGAAGCTAAATCAGAAACGGAACTGCAAAGCTCTCTCGCACTGAGAATGAGACGTCCCAACATGCGAATATTAGCACGTATCATTTTATCATGATGCGAGGAGGTGGAGTATTTCATGGCAGAGTCGTTTCCATACACAATTACTGCGTCATCATACTTGACTGCATTGGAGCATTCGTCATCTTTTAATACGGGAAAAATTCGTCGTCGAAGAATAGTACTGGCATTGCGATGAAGATCTCCCACTAGTTGTCTACTCTGTACTAGAAGGTGGCATTCAGAACCACTGGTGGTCCTTCCGGAGCAATTTCTATAGTGTCTATGGAGTCTAGCCTTCTTTAACACCATGCTACAATTTGGACAAGAACTATATTCCGATGCATCATCCGGTTCTTGTTTACTCGATCTTCTGAGAACTCTCAGTACTCCTTTGTTATACATCCGGTTACTGTTGTACATGCAGGTGCCCCATATTCTGATTGCTTTAAAAATCGGCTTGCGATCCTCATGATCTAAAACAAACAATAAAGCTGGCTTTTATCATAGCAAATCAATGTAAGAGACCATTAAAAGCAGACAGGCTTTAAAGGTCAAATTCCCAGTTGCCAAAAAAGCCTTACCTTTCGGCAAAGATGATAGTGTTGCCACCAGCTGCTCTTCGCTGTGTTTATTGGTCAAGTGACTCGGCAGCGAGGAAAAGCTCATTTTGCAGTAAGGGCAAAAATACCTTCTAGACCTTTTGCCTCCAGCTGCAGAAGGAACAACCTGCCTGGTATTTTCAGTATAACAAGGAATGTCCATGTTGGGCAACAGCGGTCGAAAACGTTCAAGGTTTTTTGGAAGAACAGGCAAGCATTTTTCTGCAAGGCGTTGCCGGATCTGTGCGTTATTAAAGGAAACAGGCACACTGTTAACATCGACCGAGCAGTTTTGGACCTGAGAATCTTCCATCGCCTGCTTTTCATTTACAACAGCAGACGATGGAAGATTCACAGGTCCACTGTACTGAGGATTTTCTCCACCATCTGCAAATAAGAATTTGTATCGGCAAATATTAATGCTCTAGCTTATAGTGTATCTGCAGAGCTTAGTATAACAGAGTAAAAGACAGCCTCGATAATGCAATAAAACAGCCTTTCAAGGATGTGTACCGTGCTTAGGATATATTAAAATGAAAAAATCTATCCATCATGCAGGGCAGACTGCAAAAGCTATTAAACACCTACAACATAATACCCCAAAAACTTACTAGTTAGAAACACTTCAGACGTGTTTTTTTTCATGGTGTTTTCATTATTGATATTCAACTTGACAAGTGGATTTGTTAACTCCGCTTGACTCTCTTCTTCGAGGGACAAACTTTCCGCATCGTCCCTGGGGACATAATCTGGATCAGTATAGTCATCATCAACCTGTTCGTAATCATCATCTTCGTTTTGATTTCCTGTGAGCAATAGAATATGGGTCAACTAATTATCACATGTAATGGATTATTAAAGTACAAGCAAAGAAATGATAAGAAAACATGCCTGATATTGGTTCTTCCAGTTCGTTGGAGGGAAACAAACGTCGTTTAACGGATGAAGCATCACTCTCTTGAGAATAGAACCGTGGCGGAGGTGTAAGTTGTGACATGGACGAAAGATGTTCATCTAACCACTGTTGTACCTGAATAATGGAACATTCCAAACTCCGGTCAGTGTCACAACTGTCACGTGCATCCGTTACACGAAGTTGTCCCGTCTGAAGGTTATCTTTACTACCGGAAGTTGAGCGGTCAAGATTAGAAACCAGGTTGTCCATCTTAATGTTGGAAGACACGGAAGGATCTGGATGGAGCTGAATATCACTACCGGCATGCCCTAACGTTACGTTATCGTTAGATTTCAGATTGAAGTTGGAAGATGACTGACGACTTTCTTCAAGAGAATACTGTTCCGGTTGGAGCTCAATATCACTACCAGCGTGCCCCGACGTCGCATTATCAACATTACATTCCAAGTTCAAGGTAGAAGATGACTGATGATTTCCTTCAAGAGAATACTGTTCCGGTTGGAGTTCAATATCACTACCAGTGTGCCCCGACGTCGCATTATCAATATTACATTCCAGGTTCAAGGTGGAAGATGACTGACGATTTCCTTCAAGAGAATACAGTTCCGGTTGGAGTTCAATATCACTACCAGCATGCCCCGACGTCGCGTTATCAACATTACATTCCAGGTTCATGGTGGAAGATGACCGATGACTTCCTTCTAGAGAAATTTGGTCTAGCCGGGAGTTCTTATCCCAATCATCAGGCATATCTCGAGCCATGTCAATTCCAAATCGGGTTTCTACGGCAGCCAAGTGTTGAAAATAGAGAGATGGTGTGACCGGTATTGGAGCGAGCCTGACGTACGGGTTAGTACAAGCAGCCAGCGGATCTAGCCTATTAACCATATTCAAAATATTAAAGCTACGAAGGTTTAATTTTTGTTGCTGCAGTCGAGAAGATCTCCGGGGTGCAACAGGTCTTTGTGGCATAGCCACAACCTTTTTTTGCCGAGTTGTCGAGTCCATCGTGAACGCAGATCAAGTGTGGATACTATACTTTAATACTTTCAATCTTTCAACTTTGCAGACTTCAAAAGACGTAGAATGTGGAGGGACCGGGGCTTGTAATCTTCCTACCTTCTCCGACCGTTTTCAGACAACGCAGATGGTTTCCAACGACGCAAATGGTTTTCAACGACGCAGACTGTGGAAGCTATACTTCAAATGACGGCTGGAACATCTCGGATCTTACTTCGCAAACTGTTTTCAAACGACGCAGACTGTGGAAGCAAAACTTCAAAGTTTAAGGCGGTCGCAGATAAGGGAACCCATGGATCGGTACCTTACAGAAAGAAAAAATAACCGTTGAACTACATGCACTAAAGGCATCTAACGTGAAATTACAACAATTCGAATCGAAACAAAGCATCTTTACTACTAGGATTATTTAGAACAAGAATATTAACAACCCTCACCAACCTTGCAACCCCGAAAGTCGCATGCAATCTTGAGAATACAGCGCGGCCATAATGGAATTTAAAAGCGGGAACGCAACACACAATGAGCGTGATTGGCTATCCCCAAGGCCAAGGGGAATCGCGCACCCCAGCCCCGTCCATCGTTGCTGCAAATTTTCACTGTCTGCACATGTACAGTCTGCACAAGTACAGTACGCACAAAAACAAAAAAGGCCATTGCATTTTGATATTGTAATTATTATTTGTCAGGTTAAAAAAAAATGACAGCAGTTATCTAAACAAGCAAAGCCAAGTTGGTTTCAATGGGTTTTAGTTAATAAAAAAAAATACCAAAAGTAGTAAGTATTTCCTGCCTTTTTATTTTGCACCCGACTGTACCAAAGCAGGTACAGCGCAAAGGACTGCTAGATAAGAAATGCTGACAAATGCAAAAACAAACGAGGTCAAACAACGGACATTTTTTATCTCCTTCAAAACAACTTATTCACAAATTTTATATTAAAGAAGGGAATTTTCCGAATTTAGATGTACAAAGGGTGGTTTAGTAATGCATATCCTAAATTTAACAGTCTAGGAAGGCTACACTTTATAGACAAATTTCATTAAAATAAGTCTAAGCAGATCCTGACCATTTTTTTGTTCCTAAAGGTGAAAAACATATACAGGCTGAGTCAAGCTATACGCCTTTTTTTAGTGAGTTTATTATTAGGAATTTATTAAAAATTTTAGGTATGCATATGTTTTGAAGGGTGCTCTACAACCTGGAGCAGTTTTTTGATTGGACGTCAAATGTCAAAATAGTGATTTTCAACTGTTTATTTTTAAATGGAACGGTACGACTTTTTTGGCTTAGACGATGCTGTATGATGTTTACAATATGATCCTTACTGAATTTTTTCACAATTTTTATAATTCAGCGGTAAAATATGCATTCATTCTTAGTGTAGTAGGCCGGGAGCTGCAAAACGTACTTTGATGTATTTGCACAAAACGATTTAATGATTGTCAGGGTACATAGTGAAATCATTATTTTAATGAACATAAAGAAACAAAAGCTCAGCTCAAAAGTTCACTTATTTTAGGCAAAAACATGGTGACGCGTGCGTATTTACCGGCCTACTAGACTAACATTATGAATGCAAATTTTACGGCTGAATCGTAAAAATTGTGAAAAAATTCAGTAAGGATCATATTGTAAACATCGTACAGCATCGTTTAAGCAAAAAAAAAGTCGTACCGTTCCATTTAAAAATAAACAGTTGAAAATCGCTATTTTGACATTTGACGTCCAATCAAATAACTGACTGCGCCAGGTTGTAGAGCACCCTTCAAAACATATGCATACCAAATTTTTTTTATAAATTCCTAATAATAAACTCACTAAAACAAAAGGCCGTCCATAAAGTAACGCCCCCGCCCCCCTCAACTAACTTTTGAACTTGATATTTTACCACAACATTTGGTGTGCTTTAATGGGAAATTAAATACTATTTTTTAGCCAATAATTAAATTTTGTATCATTCAAAGTGGCGGCTGGGCGCTCCAGAAACTTATGAAAATGTAAAGCAGAAATTTCATAACCAACTTTGTATGTGCCAAAAAGTGAATGGTGACATTTCGAACACTTAATTTAATTTCTTATTGCTTTAATTCTTACTTTTCTTAAATACACTTCTTTATCTTCAAACATTTTACATTTTGTTATGGCTGAATATTTTTTTTTTGGAACTCTAGGATCTGCCGCAGAACTAAAAGACCTTTCAAATGAGGTGTCACTCGACCCTCCTTTCTATTTAAAAAAAATCAAAATGGCGGCTATACAACCAAAGAAGGAATCCGTTATATATATAAAATAACAGCAAGCGCTCACCTCACTGAAGATTTATGCATGCCATGGTAAGCCCTCCATGGGACAGTTAACACCCGTCTGATGCTGGCCAACCGTTCATGTTACTAATGCATCGACACACTTTCCACATAAAACATGATAACAAATCGTCTCTTCTTGGGCTATGAATTCGATGCAGTTTGGGCAGTTCTAACGACCTCTTCGTGGCGCTGAGTCTATCGTGATACCATTTGCAATTACTGCTATTTCTGTTGCATCTCCCCCATTTCACATGCTTTTTACAAAATTGTGGGCCTTGCATGGAGTGACTTAACTCCTTGATTACATTTTCGCTGGAATCGCCACCCACTTGAAAGGAACGCTGTTTCATCATCGTACCGTGAACAAATTTGCAACTTTCAGCTTTTACACATTTTCCCTAGTTTTGAAAGTCGCGACAAAACACCACCTTGGCTCTTTCTTCAACACTAAAAATACAAACACATTTTACACTGGCTCATTAAAATGTCATGGTATTGTAACCTTACTTTAAAGAGAAATTTGGTTTAAGTGCAAATAGTTACAAACATTACAGAAGACTGGGTAACACAAACTTCGCAAACTGTTTTCAAACAACGCAGACTGTGGAAGATAAAACTTCAAATGATGGCTGAAACATCTCGGATCTTACTTCGCAAACTGTTTTCAAACAACGCAGACTGTGGAAGATAAAACTTCAAATGATGACTCCAAACATCCGGATCTTACTTCGCAAACTGTTTTCAAACGACGCAGACTGTGGAAGATAAAACTTCAAATGATGACTCCAAACATCCGGATCTTACTTCGCAAACTGTTTTCAAACAACGCAGACTGTGGAAGCGAAACTTCAAATGCGGCTCGAACATCTCGGATCTTACTTCGCAAACTGTTTTCAAACAACGCAGACTGTGGAAGATAAAACTTCAAATGATGACTCCAAACATCCGGATCTTACTTCGCAAACTGTTTTCAAACGACGCAGACTGTCGAAGCTAAACTTCAATTTTAATTACCTAACAGGCGGCAGGCACGGATCTGTACAACACAAAACAATAACCTTACAGTTACACTAGATTTGCGCATGTACTGGAGTGTATGCCAAGTTCATTGTTCACAGCTGTGGATTGTGGAATATAGTAAAAATATTTATAATAGAAGTTTAACAACTGTGTAGGTCCTTTAAGAACCTGTTATTGGTTCTTATGCACCACTTGCGGTTCTACCTGAAGTAACATTTTTTAAGTATGGAAATTTTTAAATTTCAATAAGAAGCAATACACAAAAATAGAATTTGTTACCAATTGATTCTTAGACATGGCACAGAACAATCTCTAACTCTTATTGTAACAAAAAAAATTCATTAGAACTGGTGTCAAAAAGAAATCATCGTCCATTTTCAAATTGAAAACAGTTTGCTGTCAAACACTGTCGAAGTCTTGCAAACAATTCATTTTCTTCAACTATTTTAAGCATAATTCTACCAATTCCGATAATTTTATTTTGAAAATATCACGGTCGAGTTTTAGTTTCTTGTTTTGTGTACATATTACTGGTTCACGGCTATTTACATTAGTTTATTTAATATTTTTCCCTTTACTATTTCATACACCGTAAACATAGGATGCATTTAGAAACATAAAAACCGTGTTGACCAGAAATTACATTGGAAAAAAATTCTGATTTAAAAAAGTTCTGGTTCTGGTAAAATCGGAAATGATGAACCAATAAGCGAAGTTGTTAAACTTTTGTTCTTAGTATTGTTACAATATTTCATCAAATATAACTGTTACAAGGGGGTGGACATGAACTTGGATCACGTGGTGTAATTACACTAACCTTAATACAAGCATTGAAACCCTGATAGAGTATGACACAAGCAGCATTCTAAAAGTGGCAAGGCTCCCCTAGTATCCGATGGAAGCATGTGGAACAAACACTGCATGCAATACACGTGATTGCCAGAACAAAGCAAACGAGCAGAGTTGTTAGGGACCAATGGTTGGCCACAGTAATTACAGGCGCATGCTAAAAAAAATGAAAATACTTATAATAATAATAAAATCGTGGGGAGAAGTTCAAAGCAAAATAAATAGTAATGTTATTAATATCCGATTTTCCTACAATTAACTTCATAATTATTTCTTTCCGTTGTAGTATTTTATAACTGCTTAAAAAGTATGCGCTTACGTTTAGGATTTCTGCAAGTCGGACACCGGCCACCTGTTAAAAGTCTCGTGCACAAGAGAAATCGCTTGGCCGCGGTAGATTTCCACCAGATTAAATCTGCAATGCGATTTGCCTTCTTTTGTACTACCTCGTCAAAGGGCCTGTTCCCATTTTGTATTTCCAACAGTTGGTCTTCCGTTAAATGAAAATAGTTACACTGCCCGCCCCGCGTGCAACTCTGGATGTCGCAGTTTAAATACTCGTGCTTGTATCGACATGTATTTCTGGCACAGATTCCGAGGTAACAATCTCTGCACACGTGGGGTATACATATTTGCACCCCTAGGAGACGACCAATTAAAGCAAACTTTGCAAAGTGTTTTCAAATGAGACCGTAGAAGCTAAACTTCAAATGCGGCTCGAACATATCCGATCTTACTTCGCAAACTGTTTTCAAACAACGCAGACTGTGGAAGCGAAACTTCAAATGCGGCTCGAACATCTCGGATCTTACTTCGCAAACTGTTTTCAAACAACGCAGACTGTGGAAGATAAAACTTCAAATGATGACTCCAAACATCCGGATCTTACTTCGCAAACTGTTTTCAAACGACGCAGACTGTCGAAGCTAAACTTCAATTTTAATTACCTAACAGGCGGCAGGCACGGATCTGTACAACACAAAACAATAACCTTACAGTTACACTAGATTTGCGCATGTACTGGAGTGTATGCCAAGTTCATTGTTCACAGCTGTGGATTGTGGAATATAGTAAAAATATTTATAATAGAAGTTTAACAACTGTGTAGGTCCTTTAAGAACCTGTTATTGGTTCTTATGCACCACTTGCGGTTCTACCCGAAGTAACATTTTTCAAGTATGGAAATTTTTAAATTTCAATAAGAGGCAATACACAAAAATAGAATTTGTTACCAATTGATTCTTAGACATGGCACAGAACAATCTCTAACTCTTATTGTAACAAAAAAAATTCATTTGAACTGGTGTCAAAAAGAAATCATCGTCCATTTTCAAATTGAAAACAGTTTGCTGTCAAACACTGTCGCAGTCTTGCAAACAATTCATTTTCTTCAACTATTTTAAGCATAATTCTACCAATTCCGATAATTTTATTTTGAAAATATCACGGTCGAGTTTTAGTTTCTTGTTTTGTGTACATATTACTGGTTCACGGCTATCTACATTAGTTTATTCAATATTTTTCCCTTTACTATTTCATACACCGTAAACATAGGATGCATTTAGAAACATAAAAACCGTGTTGACCAGAAATTACTTTGGAAAAAAATTCTGATTTAAAAAAGTTCTGGTTCTGGTAAAATCGGAAATGATGAACCAATAAGCGAAGTTGTTAAACTTTTGTTCTTAGTATTGTTACAATATTTCATCAAATATAACTGTTACAAGGGGGTGGACATGAACTTGGATCACGTGGTGTAATTACACTAACCTTAATACAGGCATTGAAATGCTGATAGAGTATGACACAAGCAGCATTCTAAAAGTGGCAAGGCTCCCCTAGTATCGGATGGAAGCATGTGGAACAAACACTGCATGCAATACACGTGATTGCCAGAACAAAGCAAACGAGCAGAGTTGTTAGGGACCAATGGTTGGCCACAGTAATTACAGGCGCATGCTAAAAAAAAATAAAAATACTTATAATAATATAATAGTAATAAAATCGTGGAGAGAAGTTCAAAGCAAAATAAATAGTAATGTTATTAATATCCGATTTTCCTACAATTAACTTCACAATTATTTCTTTCCGTTGTAGTATTTTTTAACCGCTTAAAAGTATGCGCTTACGTTTAGGATTTCTACAAGTCGGACACCGGCCACATCGGCCGCCCGTTAAAAGCCTTGTGCACAAGAGAAATCGCTTGGCCGGGGTAGTTTTCCACCAGATTAAATCTGCAATGCGATTTGCCTCCTTCTGTACTATCTCGTCAAAGGGCCTGTTGCCATTTTGTATTTCCAACAGTTGGTCTTCCGTTAAATGAAAATAGTTACACTGCCCGCCCCGCGTGCAACTCTGGATGTCGCAGTTTAAATACTCGTGCTTGTATCGACACGTATTTCTGGCACAGATTCCAAGCAGAAAATCTCTGCACATGTGTGGATACACAACAGCAGCCATAATATTTCTTTTTTACTGCACCCACGAACAACGTTCACCGCAAAATGGCAGTAACCAACGACCCACAAAAGCACGAGGTCAAGGAATGCTAAATAAAATGGCTACGCACTAGCAGAAGACGAGACATGCGCAATTGAAATTCCAGAGGCGTGCTGCAATGGTGGTAGGGTGAAAACGCAGTGAAATTGAGTAAGCACGCCACTGTGGATAAAACGGTATAGTTTATGCATTACTCGGACAAATTCGGATTTCTTAAAAACTATTACAGTGTTGCCAACTCTATGGATATTTCCCAAGATATTTTAGCAAATTTTTCTTCTTTATAGGGTTTTATCACAATATTCCACTATGCATGTTTTTTTTCAGTTTGTGTTTTAATATCGTTTTTTTCATCCATGTACCTATGTAAATGCAATTTATTGAAATAATTGTTTTTTGTTATAAGCGTATAATTTGAATTAAATATACAGTGTGTATCAGACCACCCACGCACAACCTTTTCGGCTAAACCATTAAAGCTACATGGATGGGTTAAAAAATTTGTGATATAAATCACACACGAGGTATTCAGTAAATATATTTATAAATTTTTTAGGGTTCTAGAAAGGTTAGTTTCGGGGAGGCTAGGGGGGTTTCTCGAGATTTTCAAATATGAAAATGGGTCAAGTCGTACCTCATCTAAGAGGTCTTTTTAAACCCATTTATTAAAAAAGAAAATACTGATAGCTCAAACCATTTCAAAATGGCGGCTAATTATATCAATAAATCGGCCATTTCCTAAACCTTTTCCCAACCGCGCACGAACTATTGTATCCATAAAATTGGCACTGATTGTTAAAGTCCATAAAATTAGCTTTCCAATGATGTACCACATGAGAACGAAAAGCAAATGCTAGTACCCCGTCTCCTCTTCAAAAGAGTGAGAACATTCAAAGGATATTATTTCTAAAACTACCCTTACCGGAGCCCCAAAAAATTTATAAATACTTTTACTGAATACCTCGTGTGCAACTTACATCACAAATTTCTTTATCCCATCGATGTAGGTTTAATAGTTTAGCCCTAACAAAATAGTGCGAGGGTGGTCTGTTACACCATGTAGAGTTATTCATTTAAATCTGGTCATAGGCCAATGTTTTTAATTGAACCCTTGCACATACAGTTCTCACAGCAAATTTGTAAAACTCCTAATTAAGAAAAATAACAAAAAAATTTCTCTTTCAAGATGGAGTCCATCGATAAAAAAAAATCTTTCTTAAAGGTAACGTGCAATATAGCTTACAAAATGGAAAAGCCCGTTTGATTCTGAATATAAGAGTATCAGCGCAACATAGTGAGAAATTAGAATTACAAAATTTATTCGTCTAAAACTGCTCACATCATTTTTATTTAACTTTGTGAGCTGATAGAGACTGTGGTGCACTACAAATTTGTTTTTTACTAATCTTTCAAATTTTACTCTGATGCCCTATAGAAATTTTGGAACAATATCCAATTGATCAATTGTATACGGTGTTATTAGATACGAGTTTTAATTATCTTGAACACTCTTCTTTATTATAATGTAATGTCGTTTGGCATACGATTTACTACTAGTAAGTACTACTGTCAACGCACCCAAATAAAATTATTTAAACCAGAGGCGTTCCAATCCGGGAGAGCTGGGCCATTAATACTTATCGTCTACAAACTTTAATTTTTTTGCCATTGTAAATCCCTAATGTGATTCTAGGTTAAAAAATACATAAGAAGGTACTCGTAAAATAAAATATTTATATAAGACTAGAGAGTTTTGTTTTATAACATGCTTTGTCTATTGATTTCTATTGATTCCCGTGAGTTTTATTACGATTTAGTTGAAAGTAAATCTTAATTTGTATAAATGCAGAGTTCACTATTAAACTAGCTTAAAAATAACAATAAGAACTCACCTCACTGAAGATCTATGCATGCCGTAATGGGCCCTCTACAAACGGCACAATTAACACGAGTCTGCCGCTGACCGATGGTTCGTTCTACCAATGCATCAGCACACTTCCTACATAAAACATGATTACAGGGCTCGTAGCAAACCATCTCTCCTTGGGCTATGTATTCGATGCAGATTGGGCAATTCCAACGACCTTTTTGTGAAGTCGATGGTCTATCGTGATACCATTTGCAAGTACGACTATCTCTGTTACAGCTCCCCCATTTCACATGCTTTTTGCAGAATTGTGGGCCTTGCATAGTGCGACTTAACTCGTCGATTAAATTTTCACTAGCATCGCCGCCATCTTGATACAATCGTTGCTCCGAACTAGAAGCGTGAACAAATTTGCAACTGTCTGCTCTGCTACACTTGCCCTTGTTTTGGAAGTCGCGACAAAACACCACTTTGGTCCGGTCTTCAAGACTAAAAACACAATAAAAATTTTAAACTGGTCCCAAAAAGACAAAAGAAATACACGTGATTTGGCACCGTAGATTTTACAGGAAAAACATTTAAGCTAATAATTTATTTCACACATGAATCTCTTTACTAGTATTTAAACTAGATTAGGGTAGCTAGGCGTGTTTGTATTACACTTTAAAAATTTAGATTTTGATGTGGCATGGCCACCTGCCACCATTTTGATTATCTAAGTTTTTATAAATTTTATAGTATACTTACGTATCAGCATTTCCAGCTAAACTTCCTTTAAAACGCTCTCGGTCGTTTGGCGCTTTCCACTCTGCCATTTTTGTCACAAACACTAATTGAAGCACAACACAAAACGAGAGACCTTTCACGGTTAACGTGCCAGAACAAAGAGAAAGGTCTTGGGCTAACCGTTGGTCAACTGTTCGAAACAAAGCTGGGATCACAGTATCGCACATCTAAAAGCCGGAGTTACACGCTGCAAACTAGATTCTTAAGAATTTTACTAAATATATAATACCGGGTGTCCAAGACAAGGAGTGCATGTATAAAATTGCATGTTACTATGAGGATCTCGCTTGTTTGAAGAGATACGACGATAGTTAAAATACAGAAAAGTTGTGGAATTTCATGCCAACCAATAAACTAAAAAGAAATTGGAGCTATCTTGCTTAGTTTCTGAATAATTGTCCATTGATTTACGATACATGCAAACGAGGCTCTCTTTTGCTTCCCCAAATATTATTTTAATATTAATAAACCACGGCTCTGTAGCTATTACTTAAATGCAGTGTTGGACAAAGAACTTCTAAAAAGTTCAAGTTCCTAGGAACTCCTTCACATTTTTCGACAACTTGTTCTTTTTAGGGCGCAAGAACGTTATTGCTGTAAAAGCTCATTATATTCGAGAACTTTTAAGTTAAAAGTTCTCATTTAGCCGTTCATTTATTAAATATTTGCATTGGTATTTTCTGCTAACATAATACATCAAAAAATAGATTTCTCTGTAAATTTTCAGGTACTAACTAAAACAGGTAAACAACTTCAATGAGTAATGACCCTATTTATTGTCTCTATTCCCCTAAATGCTAAGCCTAATCCTTTCTTGTTATTGCTGTCTGACAAACAAGAGGTTTAAGTAAACAATACCTCGTTTATAAAAGTGGCTTTTCCAAGGGGAGGTAGCTACTTATGACATAATATAACAAACATTCCAAAGTTACCCAACAAGTTCAATACATTGTTCTTACTATTTGTTCTTACAGAATTAAAAGTAGTGTTATCTACACTGGAAGTACCCAAAATTATTTGAATGGTTATTATTATATTTTCACATTTTGTTTTAGTAAATGTTCAGAGAAACGAGGAAAAAGAGCTTTATGCAATGACGACACGGCCGCCGTTGACGCGTATTTAAAAAAAGCGAAGTAAATGTCAATGTCTTGAAAATTGAACAACCTATAACAAATATAATTCGAGATTAGAATTCTGTGCAAAAACGTGTGTTAATAACGTCAACACCTCTTTGAGCTATCTTTGATAATAATCAAATTATACACAAAAAACGATAACTGAAAATTTTAGTTTTTTCAGTCTGTCTTGAAAATTAAGCAAATATTCTAGAATTTGAATGTGGATCATAGTAGTACTTGGATGCTGAACAATTCTTCTCATTTAACCGAATCTACATCTCTTACCGTTTACGAGATCCCCATGCATGCACTCGTTATCTTGGACACCCTATATAAATTCTGCCATTTACTGAAATTACATATGCGCCATCAGATATGTACTCCAAAAGCTATAAACAATAATGTGTAAAAATAATCCTTACGCTACATGCAAATGAGCCTCTCTTTCGCTTCCCCAAATATTATTTTAAAATTAAAAAAGCACGACTCCCTAGTTATTACTTAAATGTCCGCATGTGTTGCCACACAATTTCTCTAAGTAGTGCGATGGCATTTGTGGACCATCTATCAAACTCAAAATTTTATTAGGTTCAAAATTTTTTGATTTTCTTAGCATATATCTTGACTTTCCATTGATTAAAGACTTTACTTGAATATTAATGGTCGTTTTTGTCTTTCCAGACGATGTGTTGTGTTTTCACAAACGAGATATTAAGTAATTTAAAATTTACTGAAATTACATATGCGCCATCAGATATGTACCCCAAAATCTATAAACAATAATGTGTAAGAATACTCCTTTACGCTACATGCAAATGAGCCTCTCTTTCGCTTCCCCAAATATTATTTTAAAATTAAAAAAGCACGACTCCCTAGTTATTACTTAAATGTCCGCATGTGTTGCCACACAATTTCTCTAAGTAGTGCGATGGCATTTGTGGACCATCTATCAAACTCAAAATTTTATTAGGTTCAAAATTTTTTGATTTTCTTAGCATATATCTTGACTTTCCATTGATTAAAGACTTTACTTGAATATTAATGGTCGTTTTTGGCTTTCCAGACGATGTGTTGTGTTTTCACAAACGAGATATTAAGTAATTTAAAATTTACTGAAATTACATATGCGCCATCAGATATGTACCCCAAAATCTATAAACAATAATGTGTAAGAATACTCCTTTACGCTACATGCAAATGAGCCTCTCTTTCGCTTCCCCAAATATTATTTTAAAATTAAAAAAGCACGACTCCCTAGTTATTACTTAAATGTCCGCATGTGTTGCCACACAATTTCTCTAAGTAGTGCGATGGCATTTGTGGACCATCTATCAAACTCAAAATTTTATTAGGTTCAAAATTTTTTGATTTTTTTTAGCATATATCTTGACTTTCCATTGATTAAAGACTTTACTTGAATATTAATGGTCGTTTTTGGCTTTCCAGACGATGTGTTGTGTTTTCACAAACGAGATATTAAGTAATTTAAAATTTACTGAAATTACATATGCGCCATCAGATATGTACCCCAAAATCTATAAACAATAATGTGTAAGAATACTCCTTTACGCTACATGCAAATGAGCCTCTCTTTCGCTTCCCCAAATATTATTTTAAAATTAAAAAAGCACGACTCCCTAGTTATTACTTAAATGTCCGCATGTGTTGCCACACAATTTCTCTAAGTAGTGCGATGGCATTTGTGGACCATCTATCAAACTCAAAATTTTATTAGGTTCAAAATTTTTTGATTTTCTTAGCATATATCTTGACTTTCCATTGATTAAAGACTTTACTTGAATATTAATGGTCGTTTTTGGCTTTCCAGACGATGTGTTGTGTTTTCACAAACGAGATATTAAGTAATTTAAAATTTACTGAAATTACATATGCGCCATCAGATATGTACCCCAAAATCTATAAACAATAATGTGTAAGAATACTCCTTTACGCTACATGCAAATGAGCCTCTCTTTCGCTTCCCCAAATATTATTTTAAAATTAAAAAAGCACGACTCCCTAGTTATTACTTAAATGTCCGCATGTGTTGCCACACAATTTCTCTAAGTAGTGCGATGGCATTTGTGGACCATCTATCAAACTCAAAATTTTATTAGGTTCAAAATTTTTTGATTTTTTTTAGCATATATCTTGACTTTCCATTGATTAAAGACTTTACTTGAATATTAATGGTCGTTTTTGGCTTTCCAGACGATGTGTTGTGTTTTCACAAACGAGATATTAAGTAATTTAAAATTTACTGAAATTACATATGCGCCATCAGATATGTACCCCAAAATCTATAAACAATAATGTGTAAGAATACTCCTTTACGCTACATGCAAATGAGCCTCTCTTTCGCTTCCCCAAATATTATTTTAAAATTAAAAAAGCACGACTCCCTAGTTATTACTTAAATGTCCGCATGTGTTGCCACACAATTTCTCTAAGTAGTGCGATGGCATTTGTGGACCATCTATCAAACTCAAAATTTTATTAGGTTCAAAATTTTTTGATTTTCTTAGCATATATCTTGACTTTCCATTGATTAAAGACTTTACTTGAATATTAATGGTCGTTTTTGGCTTTCCAGACGATGTGTTGTGTTTTCACAAACGAGATATTAAGTAATTTAAAATTTACTGAAATTACATATGCGCCATCAGATATGTACCCCAAAATCTATAAACAATAATGTGTAAGAATACTCCTTTACGCTACATGCAAATGAGCCTCTCTTTCGCTTCCCCAAATATTATTTTAAAATTAAAAAAGCACGACTCCCTAGTTATTACTTAAATGTCCGCATGTGTTGCCACACAATTTCTCTAAGTAGTGCGATGGCATTTGTGGACCATCTATCAAACTCAAAATTTTATTAGGTTCAAAATTTTTTGATTTTTTTTAGCATATATCTTGACTTTCCATTGATTAAAGACTTTACTTGAATATTAATGGTCGTTTTTGGCTTTCCAGACGATGTGTTGTGTTTTCACAAACGAGATATTAAGTAATTTAAAATTTACTGAAATTACATATGCGCCATCAGATATGTACCCCAAAATCTATAAACAATAATGTGTAAGAATACTCCTTTACGCTACATGCAAATGAGCCTCTCTTTCGCTTCCCCAAATATTATTTTAAAATTAAAAAAGCACGACTCCCTAGTTATTACTTAAATGTCCGCATGTGTTGCCACACAATTTCTCTAAGTAGTGCGATGGCATTTGTGGACCATCTATCAAACTCAAAATTTTATTAGGTTCAAAATTTTTTGATTTTTTTTAGCATATATCTTGACTTTCCATTGATTAAAGACTTTACTTGAATATTAATGGTCGTTTTTGGCTTTCCAGACGATGTGTTGTGTTTTCACAAACGAGATATTAAGTAATTTAAAATTTACTGAAATTACATATGCGCCATCAGATATGTACCCCAAAATCTATAAACAATAATGTGTAAGAATACTCCTTTACGCTACATGCAAATGAGCCTCTCTTTCGCTTCCCCAAATATTATTTTAAAATTAAAAAAGCACGACTCCCTAGTTATTACTTAAATGTCCGCATGTGTTGCCACACAATTTCTCTAAGTAGTGCGATGGCATTTGTGGACCATCTATCAAACTCAAAATTTTATTAGGTTCAAAATTTTTTGATTTTCTTAGCATATATCTTGACTTTCCATTGATTAAAGACTTTACTTGAATATTAATGGTCGTTTTTGGCTTTCCAGACGATGTGTTGTGTTTTCACAAACGAGATATTAAGTAATTTAAAATTTACTGAAATTACATATGCGCCATCAGATATGTACCCCAAAATCTATAAACAATAATGTGTAAGAATACTCCTTTACGCTACATGCAAATGAGCCTCTCTTTCGCTTCCCCAAATATTATTTTAAAATTAAAAAAGCACGACTCCCTAGTTATTACTTAAATGTCCGCATGTGTTGCCACACAATTTCTCTAAGTAGTGCGATGGCATTTGTGGACCATCTATCAAACTCAAAATTTTATTAGGTTCAAAATTTTTTGATTTTTTTTAGCATATATCTTGACTTTCCATTGATTAAAGACTTTACTTGAATATTAATGGTCGTTTTTGGCTTTCCAGACGATGTGTTGTGTTTTCACAAACGAGATATTAAGTAATTTAAAATTTACTGAAATTACATATGCGCCATCAGATATGTACCCCAAAATCTATAAACAATAATGTGTAAGAATACTCCTTTACGCTACATGCAAATGAGCCTCTCTTTCGCTTCCCCAAATATTATTTTAAAATTAAAAAAGCACGACTCCCTAGTTATTACTTAAATGTCCGCATGTGTTGCCACACAATTTCTCTAAGTAGTGCGATGGCATTTGTGGACCATCTATCAAACTCAAAATTTTATTAGGTTCAAAATTTTTTGATTTTCTTAGCATATATCTTGACTTTCCATTGATTAAAGACTTTACTTGAATATTAATGGTCGTTTTTGGCTTTCCAGACGATGTGTTGTGTTTTCACAAACGAGATATTAAGTAATTTAAAATTTACTGAAATTACATATGCGCCATCAGATATGTACCCCAAAATCTATAAACAATAATGTGTAAGAATACTCCTTTACGCTACATGCAAATGAGCCTCTCTTTCGCTTCCCCAAATATTATTTTAAAATTAAAAAAGCACGACTCCCTAGTTATTACTTAAATGTCCGCATGTGTTGCCACACAATTTCTCTAAGTAGTGCGATGGCATTTGTGGACCATCTATCAAACTCAAAATTTTATTAGGTTCAAAATTTTTTGATTTTTTTTAGCATATATCTTGACTTTCCATTGATTAAAGACTTTACTTGAATATTAATGGTCGTTTTTGGCTTTCCAGACGATGTGTTGTGTTTTCACAAACGAGATATTAAGTAATTTAAAATTTACTGAAATTACATATGCGCCATCAGATATGTACCCCAAAATCTATAAACAATAATGTGTAAGAATACTCCTTTACGCTACATGCAAATGAGCCTCTCTTTCGCTTCCCCAAATATTATTTTAAAATTAAAAAAGCACGACTCCCTAGTTATTACTTAAATGTCCGCATGTGTTGCCACACAATTTCTCTAAGTAGTGCGATGGCATTTGTGGACCATCTATCAAACTCAAAATTTTATTAGGTTCAAAATTTTTTGATTTTCTTAGCATATATCTTGACTTTCCATTGATTAAAGACTTTACTTGAATATTAATGGTCGTTTTTGGCTTTCCAGACGATGTGTTGTGTTTTCACAAACGAGATATTAAGTAATTTAAAATTTACTGAAATTACATATGCGCCATCAGATATGTACCCCAAAATCTATAAACAATAATGTGTAAGAATACTCCTTTACGCTACATGCAAATGAGCCTCTCTTTCGCTTCCCCAAATATTATTTTAAAATTAAAAAAGCACGACTCCCTAGTTATTACTTAAATGTCCGCATGTGTTGCCACACAATTTCTCTAAGTAGTGCGATGGCATTTGTGGACCATCTATCAAACTCAAAATTTTATTAGGTTCAAAATTTTTTGATTTTCTTAGCATATATCTTGACTTTCCATTGATTAAAGACTTTACTTGAATATTAATGGTCGTTTTTGGCTTTCCAGACGATGTGTTGTGTTTTCACAAACGAGATATTAAGTAATTTAAAATTTACTGAAATTACATATGCGCCATCAGATATGTACCCCAAAATCTATAAACAATAATGTGTAAGAATACTCCTTTACGCTACATGCAAATGAGCCTCTCTTTCGCTTCCCCAAATATTATTTTAAAATTAAAAAAGCACGGCTCCCTAGTTATTACTTAAATGTCCGCATGTGTTGCCACACAATTTCTCTAAGTAGTGCGATGGCATTTGTGGACCATCTATCAAACTCAAAATTTTATTAGGTTCAAAATTTTTTGATTTTCTTAGCATATATCTTGACTTTCCATTGATTAAAGACTTTACTTGAATATTAATGGTCGTTTTTGGCTTTCCAGACGATGTGTTGTGTTTTCACAAACGAGATATTAAGTAATTTAAAATTTACTGAAATTACATATGCGCCATCAGATATGTACCCCAAAATCTATAAACAATAATGTGTAAGAATACTCCTTTACGCTACATGCAAATGAGCCTCTCTTTCGCTTCCCCAAATATTATTTTAAAATTAAAAAAGCACGACTCCCTAGTTATTACTTAAATGTCCGCATGTGTTGCCACACAATTTCTCTAAGTAGTGCGATGGCATTTGTGGACCATCTATCAAACTCAAAATTTTATTAGGTTCAAAATTTTTTGATTTTCTTAGCATATATCTTGACTTTCCATTGATTAAAGACTTTACTTGAATATTAATGGTCGTTTTTGGCTTTCCAGACGATGTGTTGTGTTTTCACAAACGAGATATTAAGTAATTTAAAATTTACTGAAATTACATATGCGCCATCAGATATGTACCCCAAAATCTATAAACAATAATGTGTAAGAATACTCCTTTACGCTACATGCAAATGAGCCTCTCTTTCGCTTCCCCAAATATTATTTTAAAATTAAAAAAGCACGACTCCCTAGTTATTACTTAAATGTCCGCATGTGTTGCCACACAATTTCTCTAAGTAGTGCGATGGCATTTGTGGACCATCTATCAAACTCAAAATTTTATTAGGTTCAAAATTTTTTGATTTTCTTAGCATATATCTTGACTTTCCATTGATTAAAGACTTTACTTGAATATTAATGGTCGTTTTTGGCTTTCCAGACGATGTGTTGTGTTTTCACAAACGAGATATTAAGTAATTTAAAATTTACTGAAATTACATATGCGCCATCAGATATGTACCCCAAAATCTATAAACAATAATGTGTAAGAATACTCCTTTACGCTACATGCAAATGAGCCTCTCTTTCGCTTCCCCAAATATTATTTTAAAATTAAAAAAGCACGACTCCCTAGTTATTACTTAAATGTCCGCATGTGTTGCCACACAATTTCTCTAAGTAGTGCGATGGCATTTGTGGACCATCTATCAAACTCAAAATTTTATTAGGTTCAAAATTTTTTGATTTTTTTTAGCATATATCTTGACTTTCCATTGATTAAAGACTTTACTTGAATATTAATGGTCGTTTTTGGCTTTCCAGACGATGTGTTGTGTTTTCACAAACGAGATATTAAGTAATTTAAAATTTACTGAAATTACATATGCGCCATCAGATATGTACCCCAAAATCTATAAACAATAATGTGTAAGAATACTCCTTTACGCTACATGCAAATGAGCCTCTCTTTCGCTTCCCCAAATATTATTTTAAAATTAAAAAAGCACGACTCCCTAGTTATTACTTAAATGTCCGCATGTGTTGCCACACAATTTCTCTAAGTAGTGCGATGGCATTTGTGGACCATCTATCAAACTCAAAATTTTATTAGGTTCAAAATTTTTTGATTTTTTTAGCATATATCTTGACTTTCCATTGATTAAAGACTTTACTTGAATATTAATGGTCGTTTTTGGCTTTCCAGACGATGTGTTGTGTTTTCACAAACGAGATATTAAGTAATTTAAAATTTACTGAAATTACATATGCGCCATCAGATATGTACCCCAAAATCTATAAACAATAATGTGTAAGAATACTCCTTTACGCTACATGCAAATGAGCCTCTCTTTCGCTTCCCCAAATATTATTTTAAAATTAAAAAAGCACGACTCCCTAGTTATTACTTAAATGTCCGCATGTGTTGCCACACAATTTCTCTAAGTAGTGCGATGGCATTTGTGGACCATCTATCAAACTCAAAATTTTATTAGGTTCAAAATTTTTTGATTTTCTTAGCATATATCTTGACTTTCCATTGATTAAAGACTTTACTTGAATATTAATGGTCGTTTTTGGCTTTCCAGACGATGTGTTGTGTTTTCACAAACGAGATATTAAGTAATTTAAAATTTACTGAAATTACATATGCGCCATCAGATATGTACCCCAAAATCTATAAACAATAATGTGTAAGAATACTCCTTTACGCTACATGCAAATGAGCCTCTCTTTCGCTTCCCCAAATATTATTTTAAAATTAAAAAAGCACGACTCCCTAGTTATTACTTAAATGTCCGCATGTGTTGCCACACAATTTCTCTAAGTAGTGCGATGGCATTTGTGGACCATCTATCAAACTCAAAATTTTATTAGGTTCAAAATTTTTTGATTTTCTTAGCATATATCTTGACTTTCCATTGATTAAAGACTTTACTTGAATATTAAAGGTCGTTTTTGGCTTTCCAGACGATGTGTTGTGTTTTCACAAACGAGATATTAAGTAATTTAAAATTTACTGAAATTACATATGCGCCATCAGATATGTACCCCAAAATCTATAAACAATAATGTGTAAGAATACTCCTTTACGCTACATGCAAATGAGCCTCTCTTTCGCTTCCCCAAATATTATTTTAAAATTAAAAAAGCACGACTCCCTAGTTATTACTTAAATGTCCGCATGTGTTGCCACACAATTTCTATAAGTAGTGCGATGGCATTTGTGGACCATCTATCAAACTCAAAATTTTATTAGGTTCAAAATTTTTTGATTTTTTTAGCATATATCTTGACTTTCCATTGATTAAAGACTTTACTTGAATATTAATGGTCGTTTTTGGCTTTCCAGACGATGTGTTGTGTTTTCACAAACGAGATATTAAGTAATTTAAAATTTACTGAAATTACATATGCGCCATCAGATATGTACCCCAAAATCTATAAACAATAATGTGTAAGAATACTCCTTTACGCTACATGCAAATGAGCCTCTCTTTCGCTTCCCCAAATATTATTTTAAAATTAAAAAAGCACGACTCCCTAGTTATTACTTAAATGTCCGCATGTGTTGCCACACAATTTCTCTAAGTAGTGCGATGGCATTTGTGGACCATCTATCAAACTCAAAATTTTATTAGGTTCAAAATTTTTTGATTTTCTTAGCATATATCTTGACTTTCCATTGATTAAAGACTTTACTTGAATATTAATGGTCGTTTTTGGCTTTCCAGACGATGTGTTGTGTTTTCACAAACGAGATATTAAGTAATTTAAAATTTACTGAAATTACATATGCGCCATCAGATATGTACCCCAAAATCTATAAACAATAATGTGTAAGAATACTCCTTTACGCTACATGCAAATGAGCCTCTCTTTCGCTTCCCCAAATATTATTTTAAAATTAATAAAGCACGACTCCCTAGTTATTACTTAAATGTCCGCATGTGTTGCCACACAATTTCTCTAAGTAGTGCGATGGCATTTGTGGACCATCTATCAAACTCAAAATTTTATTAGGTTCAAAATTTTTTGATTTTTTTTAGCATATATCTTGACTTTCCATTGATTAAAGACTTTACTTGAATATTAATGGTCGTTTTTGGCTTTCCAGACGATGTGTTGTGTTTTCACAAACGAGATATTAAGTAATTTAAAATTTACTGAAATTACATATGCGCCATCAGATATGTACCCCAAAATCTATAAACAATAATGTGTAAGAATACTCCTTTACGCTACATGCAAATGAGCCTCTCTTTCGCTTCCCCAAATATTATTTTAAAATTAAAAAAGCACGACTCCCTAGTTATTACTTAAATGTCCGCATGTGTTGCCACACAATTTCTCTAAGTAGTGCGATGGCATTTGTGGACCATCTATCAAACTCAAAATTTTATTAGGTTCAAAATTTTTTGATTTTCTTAGCATATATCTTGACTTTCCATTGATTAAAGACTTTACTTGAATATTAATGGTCGTTTTTGGCTTTCCAGACGATGTGTTGTGTTTTCACAAACGAGATATTAAGTAATTTAAAATTTACTGAAATTACATATGCGCCATCAGATATGTACCCCAAAATCTATAAACAATAATGTGTAAGAATACTCCTTTACGCTACATGCAAATGAGCCTCTCTTTCGCTTCCCCAAATATTATTTTAAAATTAAAAAAGCACGACTCCCTAGTTATTACTTAAATGTCCGCATGTGTTGCCACACAATTTCTCTAAGTAGTGCGATGGCATTTGTGGACCATCTATCAAACTCAAAATTTTATTAGGTTCAAAATTTTTTGATTTTCTTAGCATATATCTTGACTTTCCATTGATTAAAGACTTTACTTGAATATTAATGGTCGTTTTTGGCTTTCCAGACGATGTGTTGTGTTTTCACAAACGAGATATTAAGTAATTTAAAATTTACTGAAATTACATATGCGCCATCAGATATGTACCCCAAAATCTATAAACAATAATGTGTAAGAATACTCCTTTACGCTACATGCAAATGAGCCTCTCTTTCGCTTCCCCAAATATTATTTTAAAATTAAAAAAGCACGACTCCCTAGTTATTACTTAAATGTCCGCATGTGTTGCCACACAATTTCTCTAAGTAGTGCGATGGCATTTGTGGACCATCTATCAAACTCAAAATTTTATTAGGTTCAAAATTTTTTGATTTTCTTAGCATATATCTTGACTTTCCATTGATTAAAGACTTTACTTGAATATTAATGGTCGTTTTTGGCTTTCCAGACGATGTGTTGTGTTTTCACAAACGAGATATTAAGTAATTTAAAATTTACTGAAATTACATATGCGCCATCAGATATGTACCCCAAAATCTATAAACAATAATGTGTAAGAATACTCCTTTACGCTACATGCAAATGAGCCTCTCTTTCGCTTCCCCAAATATTATTTTAAAATTAAAAAAGCACGACTCCCTAGTTATTACTTAAATGTCCGCATGTGTTGCCACACAATTTCTCTAAGTAGTGCGATGGCATTTGTGGACCATCTATCAAACTCAAAATTTTATTAGGTTCAAAATTTTTTGATTTTCTTAGCATATATCTTGACTTTCCATTGATTAAAGACTTTACTTGAATATTAATGGTCGTTTTTGGCTTTCCAGACGATGTGTTGTGTTTTCACAAACGAGATATTAAGTAATTTAAAATTTACTGAAATTACATATGCGCCATCAGATATGTACCCCAAAATCTATAAACAATAATGTGTAAGAATACTCCTTTACGCTACATGCAAATGAGCCTCTCTTTCGCTTCCCCAAATATTATTTTAAAATTAAAAAAGCACGGCTCCCTAGTTATTACTTAAATGTCCGCATGTGTTGCCACACAATTTCTCTAAGTAGTGCGATGGCATTTGTGGACCATCTATCAAACTCAAAATTTTATTAGGTTCAAAATTTTTTGATTTTCTTAGCATATATCTTGACTTTCCATTGATTAAAGACTTTACTTGAATATTAATGGTCGTTTTTGGCTTTCCAGGCGATGTGTTGTGTTTTCACAAACGAGATATTAAGTAATTTAAAATTTACTGAAATTACATATGCGCCATCAGATATGTACCCCAAAATCTATAAACAATAATGTGTAAGAATACTCCTTTACGCTACATGCAAATGAGCCTCTCTTTCGCTTCCCCAAATATTATTTTAAAATTAAAAAACCACGACTCCCTAGTTATTACTTAAATGTCCGCATGTGTTGACACACAATTTCTCTAAGTACTGCGATGGCATTTGTGGACCATCTATCAAACTCAAAATTTTATTAGGTTCAAAATTTTTTGGTTTTCTTAGCATTTATCTTGATTTTCCATTGATTAAAGACTTTACTTGAATATTAATGGTCGTTTTTAGCTTTCCAGACGATGTGTTGTGTTTTCACAAACGAGATATTAAGTAATTTAAAATTTACTGAAATTACATATGCGCCATCAGATATGTACCCCAAAATCTATAAACAATAATGTGTAAGAATACTCCTTTACGCTACATGCAAATGAGCCTCTCTTTCGCTTCCCCAAATATTATTTTAAAATTAAAAAAGCACGACTCCCTAGTTATTACTTAAATGTCCGCATGTGTTGCCACACAATTTCTCTAAGTAGTGCGATGGCATTTGTGGACCATCTATCAAACTCAAAATTTTATTAGGTTCAAAATTTTTTGATTTTCTTAGCATATATCTTGACTTTCCATTGATTAAAGACTTTACTTGAATATTAATGGTCGTTTTTGGCTTTCCAGACGATGTGTTGTGTTTTCACAAACGAGATATTAAGTAATTTAAAATTTACTGAAATTACATATGCGCCATCAGATATGTACCCCAAAATCTATAAACAATAATGTGTAAGAATACTCCTTTACGCTACATGCAAATGAGCCTCTCTTTCGCTTCCCCAAATATTATTTTAAAATTAAAAAAGCACGACTCCCTAGTTATTACTTAAATGTCCGCATGTGTTGCCACACAATTTCTCTGAGTAGTGCGATGGCATTTGTGGACCATCTATCAAACTCAAAATTGTATTAGGTTCAAAAT